>PVJC01004424.1:0-36349 GCA_004026665.1 Murina feae
CATTGGCAAAAAAAAGTATTCATTTCTGTTGATTCTTTTAAATTTTGAAAATGAACTGTTTTAATACACATTAACTTTATAATCATTTGAAGTGAGACTACATTTTTGGAGATACCCTTATATATAATCAAGGGCCTACTACATTCTGCCATTTAAAAAAACACACAACATTCCCCAGTCACTCAGATAAGCTATTAACACTTCTGACATGTACTACATGGATTATTATTGACTCAAGACTTTTTCTGTAATCTATTCATTTTGGTTTTATTTGTCCTTGTCCTAAGCAATCATATCTGTCAAATTGTGCATGACATCACCTGCTAAAATATTCATTTGAAATACCCAGAATTCATTTGTGTAATGCCTAAAAGTGTCCTGCTCCCCACCAGTGACAACCCACCATGTTTTGGGGAGAAGTAGCTGGGACTTCAGTTAGCCTGGGACCTGCATTCCTCTCTTGGCAATGACACCTGTGGGCCAAGCTATAACCTCACTGAATCCCAGTTTTGTCATCTGAAAAGTGAGGTTAATGCCATTTCTTATCTGATATGGTCATTTTGGGATTAAAGGCAATAAATACTCCACATAAGAATTTGACAAGATGCCCCACACATAGCAAGTATCCAATCAATGCCAATATTCTAATGAGCATTAATAATTGCTCCTCTGAGGCATGACATTGCATCTTTTTAAAATGAACTGTGAATTTCAAGGCTAGTCATCAATGTTGCACTTCACTGTCTTCTTTGAGGATGTAGATCTCTATTTGGAAGAAGGGACTGTGTTACCCTTTTAACAACTGGACACACAAAGGCATATCTACTCTAATAAAAGAGTAATATGGAAATTAACCATTTCTCTGAGACACCTAAGCCACGCCCACCAGACAATCCATGCCCACCAGACAATCAGAGGGCCTGTATGCAAATTAACCCAGCCAAGATGTAGGCCAGCAGCCACGGAGTGAGCAGCGACGGGTGCGGTGTGAGCGGCAGCGGGGCGGGCGGCGGCGGGGGTAGCCCATCGGGGTGCAGTGTGAACCTGTACGACCTGGACAAGGTACCCAAGACCCTGGAGTTCTTCGAGCTGCTGGGGCCAGACTACGGGGCCGGCCCCACCAAGGCGGGTGTCTTGCTCCCCGTGGAGCCTCTGGATAGGTTCCCTGTCCAAGGCCCTGCAGGGTCCCCGAGCTGGAGCCCAGGCTCTTTGAGCTGCTGGTGGTGATGGGGGGAAGCCTACCATACCCTGAGCCCTGGAGCACCCCGGGCTGTCCCACAACCAAGAAGCTGTCCCTAGCTGCAATCCCTGGCTGCAAGAGAGCACAGGCTGGGCTGAGAGACCTCCCCAAGTGCACAAATTTTTGTGCACTGGGCCCCTAGTCCCATATAATAAAGAGCTAATATGCTAATTAGACCGAACAGCAGAATGACTGGACAACCATCCAGATGACCTTCCGGACAAAGCCAGGGCTAAGCCCCTTCATGAATTTCGTTCATTGGGCCTCTAGTGTCATTATAGAGTTACCATATGATACAGCAACCCTTCTGAATGTCTACCTGAAAAACTCAAAAACATTTATAGACAATGACACATGCACCCCTATGCTCACTGCAGCATTATTCATGATGGCCAAGATATGGAAACAACTTAAGCGCTTTTGATGGATGATTGGATGAAGAAGATGTGATACACACATACAATAGAGTACTACTCAGCCACCAGAAATAGTGAAATACTGTCATTTTCTACGACATGGATGGAGCTTGAGAGTATCTTGCTAAGCAAAATAAGTCAGATGGAAAAAGTGAATTGTTCTTTTCACTGATAGGTGGGATATAAAACTAAAAGCAACAAACAAATAAGACAAAAAAACAAAAATTCACAGACACAGACAAATAAGATCTACAAGCAGAAACACAAAGCATATGATTGCAGCAAGCACATGTGCAAAACAGTGTTCTTTATTGTGGTTCCCAGAGGGAGAGAGGGCTGGGGGGGTGGGTGTGGAAAAGGATAAAGAGGGTCAAATATATGGTGACAGAAGGAGATTTGATTTTGAGTGGTGAACACACAGTGCAACACACAGATGATGTGTTGTAGAATTGTACACCTGTAACCTATTTATTGTATTTTCTGGCCTATAAGATGACTTTTTAACCCAGGAAAATCTTCTCAAAAGTTGGGGGTTGTCTTATATGCCCAATTGTCTTATACACCGGAAAATACGGTAATTTTATTAGCTAATGTCACCAAAATCCTATATAATAAAGAGATAATATGCAAATTAATCCTCATGTCATCAAATGATGGCTGTGCCCACAGCGGAGGTTCCCGTAACACAAGATGGCTGCACTCCCACAGTAGAGGCGGGGTTCCTGCAATGAGCAATCAGCCGGGACCTGAGGTTGTATGGCACCAGGCCAAGGGACCTGAGGCTGCACCCCCCACCTGGCGGGGCTTGACAGGGGTGGGGCTGGCTGGGGCTGGGTGTCGAAAATTTTCAAGGCATACGTGGGTGGGTGGGTACTTGACTCTGGGTCCCAAGGCAAACCCCAGACTCTGACAGGAGAAAGATTTTCATATACATTTTAATAATTTTCTTTAATCTCTAACACTTCTATTATTGAGAAAAGGCAAATAGCAATATTAAAGTATTTCCTCTAATTAATTCCCTTTTAATGTGTATGAATTTTGTGCACCGGGCCACTAGTCAATTTAATAATTTTTTTAAAGTCATTATAATGATTTCTCTAAAGTCCTTGCACAACTCAGTAGGACTATGGGCATTGTCATATCTGTGCGTTGGGAGTTTATGCTGTTAAAAGAGTGTGCAGTCTTCCCATATCAGGAAACAAGCAAACCATGAATCCTTAATGCTGCTCCTTAAGAAGGGAGTGGGCTCTGCCTGCTGGGGAATGGTCTCCCCAAGATTCATGAAGGACAGTCCCCTTGCTCTGAAAATAAACCATTCCCATGGAGAAACCACGTAGAATTCATAAATTCTCCAATCTATTTAGGAGAAGAAATTCAGTTCGCATTCTTTGGGCTTCTTATGGCACAGATAGGAACATAAGGCAACCTTCCAGTGCAGAGGAGGACCTGTGACTCAGCATGTTTAAATAATTGCACGCAAACAGAAGAGCCGGAACTAGTACCGCAGATTTGGACTCAAGCCTCCGAGCTCTTCAATGGGGCACTGTTCCTCCCCGAGGAGGACAGCACGAGATTGTGGCGAATGCTCAGGTACCAGCAGAGTCCCTCCTGGGTCCAGGTCCAGGTCTGGTCCTGGCTGACTCTGGTTGGCTGGCTTTCCTCAGTCTCTTCTGTAACCTGCTTGCACCTCTCTGACTGGGATTCTGTAAATAGAGGGGAAGAGCCACCCACTAGTGACTCATAAAATCGGGATTGTGGCTCACAAGGAATATTGCTACATGGACCAAATACAGTCAATAGAACAGCTGTTAAATATACCTAAAACAGAAGGTCTCACAGTAAGTGTAAGCCCTTTGTCCAGGGTCCGTGTGTGCGCAAGCCCATGTGCGTGCCTATGAGCGGGCTCCCAATGCAGATGTGTGTCTTAAGTCGTAAGTGACCATCAGAAACGTTTCAACAGCTGTCACCACGGGGATTGTGTGAGGATGGAATGGAGAATACTGTGGTGCGTGTCACCTATGAAGATTGATTCACCGATGGACGGACAGACTGCTGGACGGGCAGGCCACCTGAAGCACAGCTGTGTGGGAGTGGGCCATCCCCTGTGGCACCCTTGGCGGTGCCGCTGGAAGGTCTTTGCTCCTAAGAGAGTGTGACTCCCAGAGGGACTTGAACCCCATTAATCCCCCAACGTAATAGATGAAAATGTCCCCACCACATTCAGATTCAAGTGATGTCACACGGGCTTTAAAGAGTTTGGGTAGTATGTATTACCTATAAATGCAAGGCCTCGGGTCCTTTCATGTCCCTGACCATACTCTTTGAAAACTTTCCAGATAATCCACAAGCATTTATCGCCCCTCAGAAGGTTCCAGAGGATGCTGCTGTGAAGGGACCAAGATGCCTGCGATGGGGCCCCCACACTTACGGAACTGACTGTCAAGTGGAAAGGTGGTGATAGAAAGAGAAACACCTGAAGCATTCACAGGGTAAGTAAGCAGAGAGGGGAGACGCTCTCACTACACACCGTATCCATTCCTCTTGGTAGAGAGCAGAGATGCTCAGAAACAGGGGGCATGTCTCATCCTTGGTAATGTTAAAAGACAAAGAAGAAATGTTTCCAGGTATCCCCAAAGGTGTAAGAGAGAAAGGGACACCTGGCTAGGTGGCCCTGTTGGCTAGAGTGTCATCCTATACACCAAAAAGTTGTGGGTTTGATTCCCGGCCAGGACACATACCCAGGTTCCAGGTTCAGTTCCCACTTGGGGAAAGTATGGGAGGCACCTGATCGATGTTTCTTTCTCACATCAATGTATCTCTCTCTCCCTTCCTCTCTCTTTCTCCCTAAAATCAATATAAACATCCTTGGGTGAGGATTTAAAAAATAAATAAGAGGGAAAGGGAATGAGAAAAGTTTTTGGATGAAAGAAAAGGGATGTTGAAGATTCTAGAAAGTGATCAAGTCTTTAGCAAGTGACCTCAAAAGAGAAGTTTCTACCTTTCTTGAAAAATCCCTCAAGACAGGAATGTACTACGCTGCTGTAAAAAGGAAGGAGCTCCTAACATTTGCAACAGCATGGATGGAGCTGGAGAGCATTATGCTAAGTGAAATAAGTCAGTCAGAGAAAGACAAATATCACACGCTGTCACTCATTTGTGGATTATAATGAACAACATAAACCGAAGAACAAAAACTGATGTAGAGACAGAGAAGCATCGATCAGATGCTCAAAACTCAGAGGGAAGGTAGGGGAGGGTGGGGGTGAGGGGGAGAGATCAACCAAAGGACTTGTATGCATGCATATAAGCATAAGCGATGGATGTGGACAACAGGGGGTGCAGGCGAGGGCAGGAGTAGGGGGGATGAGGGGACATTGGGGGAATAAAGTCACATTTGTAATATCTTAATCAATAAAGGGAAAAATATAAAGGGAATTTATTGGCTCACATAATAAAAACCCTAATGTCCACACTGTCAAAAAAAAATTGGCCATTAGCTTAAATTGGGGACAAGGGGGAAATACGGGTCTCACAGCTATGACTTATAAATGGATCCTTCTGGATTCTTACGTTTTCTCCACCATTCACTATTACCTTGCTCACAACTAATCTGGTAACAACTAGTTTTTAAAGATGGCCTTTACTGAATTTCATCCCCCCACCACCACCCCCTGCCCCAAGGAAGTCAGCTAAAGGACAACTTTCCTTATTTTGGTCTTTATAGATGACCAAATTATTTATTTGTTTCATGACTATGAACAGGCACTACTGGCATAAGCAGGTATGAGAACAAACACAACTTGAGTGCTGGTGAGCATACAATTCAACAGGTGGACACACAGGGGGCCCCCCACGGGCCACAGCTGCGGAGGCATCCCAGTGTGTTCTCCGGCTGGGTGTGTGCAGATGAAACACTCACCTGTATGCAGGGAGCGGGAGGCGAGGTCCATCCAGAAGTGAATAACGAGATCTAGCTCACTTCAGTCAACCGTTCTGTTATCTGGGCTTCACAATATACTTCCCTGAGACAGATACGCTAGTTCTTGGATGAAGATTTGCCCAAGTTTAATTGGTACCTTGAGTTGCTCGCTCAGCAATTGATCAGTAATTGACCTCACAGGACCAGCTTCTCCAATGCCTTCCAACCCAGGCAGCTGGTTAGCTCTCCCCACCTGCCTTCGATGGTCCTCATGTGTGCGCACATTTGGTCTCCTTTTGACCAAGACTGATGCACCCCGATGGCTGTCTGGGATGCTGGGGGAGAGCACTGGTGGGGGACGATCCAGTTCCTAAAATACGGTAGGTATTCTCAAACATCCCGAGCTGCTCTCAAGAAAACAAACGGGGCGGCAGGGTGTGGGGTTGTTGGAGAGGCACCTGGCGCGCCCGCTCTCTGCACAGCTGTCCTGGCTGCCAGACAAGTTGGCGTCCTCTATGGAAGTTTACACACTGTCACTTAGATGAGAAAACTCATTCTCAGGAAACCGGCAGCAATCAAGTGAGTCATCGCAGATGCCACGACGGGACGAGACAGCGGTGGGCCCTGGCTGGCCCAAAGCCTCTTCTCCCTTCCTTTGGGGACCTCAGGCAGCGGGGAATGTGCTGAGTCATGAGTAGCAAAAATTACTAGTTGCACACTTAATCATGGTGAACGCTGATCGAGCACTGTGTGCCAGGCACGGTGAGGTGCCCTCCCTGCCCTGACTCACCTGAACTTCACCAAAGCCCTAACAGTGGCCTCTGCTGTTCTTCACGCTCTCAGCTGAGGGATCTCAGGATGAGGGGAGTGAAAAGACTCAGGACACAGCAGATGGCAGGGACAGGGTTCAAACCCAGGTCTGTCTGATTCCTGTCCTGCCAACGGCACAGCGTGCCAGGTGAGCAAAATGCAGACTGGGTTCCAGGCTGTCTTTGTCACTTGAGTGTTTGGGTCACCTTGGGCGGGTCACCAAGATTCAGAACCCACATTTATGAAACAAGACTAATAGTACCTGTGGCCCGGCCTCGGTCAAGATGAACCGGGGTCCCCTCTGTCCCTACAGAGACACCTGCCACCAGGTGGATGCTGGAGGATGCGCAGGCCTCAAGGGCATGGAGGGTCTCTGCTTTTCCACATCTGATTTTGTAACTCTTTCTTTTGGCCACCTCAGGGTTTACACTGAGGAATAAGAATAACATGGAACAAAACAACCAGCATTTATTTTATGCAAGCCTCGTGCCTAGAGTGCTGTGTGCTCTACCTCATTCCACCCCGCACAAGCCTACAAGGGAAGGACTACTATTGTCCTCATTTGAGCAGTGAATGAACCGAGTACCAGAGAGATTAAGTAACTTGCCCAAGGCTACACAGCTGAGACGTGGCAGAACTCACATCAGAGCCCAAATCTGCCTAGCTCCTGCACCACTGCTCTTAACCACTGCCCTATATCACATTCCTATTTTTGATTGCATTTAATGAACATTTCTATACTTACTCTATGCCAGGAACTGTTTCTGAACACTTCAGATATTCACTTATTTAATCCTCATAAAAATGTCATGAATTAGATGCTGTTATCATCCTCATTTTTGTAGGTGAAGTAAACTAAAGCCCAGAGAAGCTAGGTTACTTGCCTAAGATTGCACAGCTTTTCCAACTCCAAATCCACTTTTCCTCAAGTTTACACATGAAACCAATGCCAGTGTTTTGGGGAGTGACAGGTTTGGGTTGCCCAGAGACTTACTGATTTGTACGGCCATGCAATCAAACCCTACCTTTTGCAAAGGGTGAAGAAAACAGACGTTGGTTTTCAAGCCTCAACTTGGCCATAAACCAGCTGGGAGTGGACGCTGGCCTCAGCGGGAATGCCAGAAAGATGCGAAAGCAAGCCCAGTGCTGGCTTAACCTCAGACATCCGAGAGAACCTCCACCCCACTTGTCTGTAGGCAAAATAATTCTGGATTAAATGTCAGCCACCAGGCAGCCCTGGCGGGGAGGCATGAGCTGGAGAAGAGCCCAGGCTCTTGTTGGACAGGGAGACAGTGGATATGCTGCGCTGAGCTCTAAAGGTTAATTGCTCTGCGTTACACTGTGGCATTTGGTCCTGGTGCCAAATGAACTAAGACAATATTGACCAAGAATCAGCCAACATCAGAACGCAAACACACATGGAAATCCAAGTCCTTAGGCACAGACAGGCCAAGCAGGAATCTGAATGCCAGGAAGATCAGCCGAGGGTGAGGCAGCCCCCTCAGAACCTAAGATCTGGGGCCAGGTATGCCAGCATGTGCTGCTAGGAGCTTTGCATGTGCAGGGCCTTTGCACACGTGGCACTCTGTGCTAGAAACAGCTTTCTCCACTCTGCTGGACCCTGACTTTCTCCAGACTGATGCCACTTTTATTCAATTCTCATATGTAAGGACTTCTTTTGGGGAATTTTTCCCCCTTGCCTAGGACACCTCTTCAAGCTGCATAATCCCCCTTTGTTGACTGCTGTTTGAACATTTTTTTTTTCAGTTTATACACATGTCTTTCTCCCTGTTAGTCTGTGGCCCAGACAGAAACTGCACTCTTTTTATATTTGCATCCTTTTAACACAGTGCCTGGTATGTAAGTGCTTGATACATGTTGGAAGGAAAAAAGGATGAGTGAGCAAATGAATGACAGATGGTTAGATGGCTGCATGGATGGATGGATGGATGGATGGATGGATGGATGGATGGATGGACGGATGGATGTTTGCATGCATGCATGGGTGCATGGGCTGCATGGATGGATGCACAAATGATGCGTGGATGGATGGGTGCCTGGGTGGGTGCATGGGTGGGTGGGAGCATGGGTGGATGCATGGGTGGGTGCATGAGTTTGATCAATATTGTCTTAGTTCATTTGGCATCAGGATGAAGTGCCACAATATTACTCAGAGCAATTAACCTTTAGAGCTCAGCCCACACACTGGTGCATCCACCCGTGCATCCACCTTATATGTGTGTGAATGGCACTTGGATCAATGGTTGGGTGAATGGATGATTGAGTGGATGGATAGATGCCTTGAGCAGGAGTGACAGAAGTTTTCATTTTCTGGAATTCAAACAATCATGTCTTCTCCCACTATAATTGGTCCATTAAATTACGTAAATCATGTGCCCCAGACAGAAACTACACTCTTTTTATATTTGCATCTTCACGGGCCTTTGCACTCTGTGCAAGAAACAGCTTTCTCCACTGTGAAGAAAGCCCCAGCCACACTTCCCCTTTCTCAGAACATAAGGTAACTTATTTTGAACTATTAATCATTTATTAACTAACTGAGCTGAAACTATCTGTATGACTACTTGGGTTACTTCTACCTGCCAGCTACTGTGTCAACCGGTTATTGATTGGACAATTACTACCCAGTGCTATTTTTCTTGAATCCCGACACAACCCTTGGAGGATGAGAGAGAAAAGGGGAAATAGCATGTATTATTGTAAACATCGTGTGACCTCTTGGAGCCCCTGAAAGGCTCAGGGACATTCCTGGATTTCTGGACCACGCTGAGAATCCCTGTACTAAATTATGCATAAGAAAGTGTGTGACTAACATATGTGCAATGGGGGAGGTAGGGAGAGCACAGGGGGCATAAATGGTGATGGAAGGAGATTGGACTTGGGCTGGTGAACACACAAAACAATATTCGGATGACATATTACGGAATAGTACATCTGAAACCGGTATAATTTTATTGACCAATGTCACCCCAATAAACTCAATAAAAGGGGGGAAAAGTACGTGGCTCTAAGATAGGTCCGCTTGTTCGGTTTGTGTGTGTTTGGATCACTTTTTGGATTGCTTATTGCACTTTTTTCCATGTGCATTTCACTTTTAAAAAACAACTTTCCTAAGGCCATTGTCGTGGTTTGGGTCTACGAGAAACAGCCACCGAGGTGGAGGTTTGCCCTTAGGGAGTTTAACGGGTGTGATCGTGTAACCCACCCTGTGAGGGAGAGACAGAAGCAGGTCCGTGGGAGGAAGAGGGTGAACTCCGTTACATAGTCGCACTGAGGCCTCAGTCCATCTGGCCAGGAGCTCAGAGCTGGTTGCCCTCCCAAGCTGTTCCCATGAAGCAAGGCGACCAGGTCCTCCTACGTCTGCACCCACCAGTCACTGCGCACTGGCTGCCCAGGAAAGGGGCTGATCTGGGAATGGCCAGTGCTGGAGAGAGGAAGACCAGCCCCAGCCCCCCTTCCAGAACTGGGCGCTGAGCCCTCGGGACTGGAGGGGTGATCCGGGCCGGGCATCTCGGCCTCCACCGCAGCCAGGCCTGGGATTAGAAACCCTGTCCCACCCTAGCCGGTTTGCTCAGTGGATAGAGCGTCAACCTGCAGACTAAAGGGTCCCAGGTTCGGTCCCCAGTGGGGACCATTCAAGAGGCAGCCAATCAATGAGTCTCTCTCATCATTGATGTTTCTGTCTCTTTCTCCCTCTCCCTTCCTCTCTGAAATCAATAAAAATATATTTTTTTAAAAAGAAACTCCATCCCTCTGTTTGCCTCTGGAGGGACCCTCTGAACACTGCTTCATCTCATGAAGGCTTTGTTCATCAAGAGTGTAAGCAGTGCCCAAGCAGTGGTTGAGCATCCACCTATGAACCAGGAGGTCAGGGTTCAATTCCTGGTCAGAGCACATGCTTGATCCCCAGTGTGGGATGTGCAGGAGGCAGCCAATCAATGATTCTCTCTCATCATTGATGTTTCTATATCGCTTTCTCTCTCCTTTCCTCTCTGATATATCTAATCTAATAAAGGCATAATATTGAAATTAACCATTTCTCCAGGATGCTTAAGCCACACCCACCAGCCAATCAGAGCGGCTGTATGCAAATTAGCCCAGCCAAGATGGCAGAGTCCAAAGCCCCGGAGAAGCCACGCAACGCACATGCCGCAACCTCCGGGGGAGGAGCAGGGCACTGGCGATGGAGGCCTGGAAATAGATCCGGTTTCGGATTACAGACGGCAGGGCAGCCTCGGGGTTGGGGGACCGAGCCAGCCCCAGCCAGAAGCTGAAGCCTGGAAATAGGTGCAATTGGGGCACACAGCACACACGGAGGCAGGTGTGTCCGCTCAGCAGCAGGGCCCCCCCTCCCCAGGGACCATGCACCAGCGTCCACCCCCCGGCCTGCCACCTGACTCTGCACCAGGTGTGTCCCCTCAGCAGTGGGGGCCCACCAGGCGTGTGCAATGGTGAGCCACCCAGTGGGGCCAGAGATGCTGCTAAGCACACCACAGTACACAGGACAGTCACATCTCGGAGAACGCCCCGGCCCCAAATGTCAACAGTGCCAACACTGTAAAACCCCAGTCCACCCTGCCCAACCTAGGTGGCGCCTCCCTCTCCACAGTAATAAAAACAAGGCCTACCCTCTGATGTTTGCTAACCATTTTATACACATCAGGCATTGAGCCCAATGTGACGTGAAGATACTTAGCCCTGGGGCCTTGAAAGAACTTGCCCACATTCCCAGGGCTATTCTGAGGCAGCACCAGGTTCCAGCGCTGAGGAGGACCCATCCCACTGGGGTCCGATGCCTGCGCCCTGCTCTCAGCCCCTCGGCTAGTTGCCAGCCCCCCATAGTGGCCAACAAATAGCATGAAATGGTGGGAGCCGTGGTTTGGGATTCCGGGAGATGGCAGATGGGCCTTGGCTGGTGATGGCGGCGAGTCTTCAGGGACACAGACTGAGACCAAGAAGCTGGGCTCTGAACTGAGCATGGGCCTGGCTTGTGCTTTGCAAGGTCCCCTCTCGCTCACAGAGTCGGAGAGTCAGACTGTCTCGCTGCACCCAGTGTGGTTCCCAAAATAGTGCTTCCGCTAAAAATGTGCCTCAGAGTCCGTGGATAGAGTGTTGGCCTGTGGACTCAAGGGTCCCAGGTTCGATTCCAGTCAAGGGTATGTGCCCGGGTTGCGGGCTCGATCCCCAGTAGGGGACGTGCGGGAGGCAGCCAATCAATGATTCTCTCTCATCGATATTTCTTTTTTTAAAAAATATATTTTATTGATTTTTTTACAGAGAGGAGGGGAGAGGGACAGAGAGTTAGGAACATCGATGAGAGAGAAACATCAATCAGCTGCCTCCTGCACACCTCCCCCCTGGGGATGTGCCTGCAAGCAAGGTACATGCCCTTGACCAGAATCAAACCTGGGACTTTTCAGTCCGCAGGCTGACGCTCTATCCACTGAGCCAAACCGGTCAGGGCTCTCATTGCTATTTCTATCTCTCTGTTGCTCTCCCTTCCTCTTTAAAATCAATAAAAATATTTTAAGAAAGAAAAACTTTAAAAAAAAATGTGCCTCAGAGATTCAGGGATTTACGTGAGCATAGTCAAGTGACCAGCATTCAATGAGGCCGGCAGGTGGCTTTTAGATTACATGTGGGCTTTGTTACTATGTGACTGTCCCTTGAATTACCTGTTTTTGTGTTTTTGAGTTACGTTCGCAGGAAGGAGCATATCCTATTTTTACATATGCACACTGAACATTTCATTAAGAGCAGCTCCTGAAGCCAGAGGGGCTGTGGCTGTCATTTTGTTAATGGTACGATGCGCCAGGCACTGTGCTAATTGCCTCTGAATTATCTCATTTAATTCCCAGGAAACTCCATGACTTGGGCACTGCCAGTATCCCGTTGTTCAGATGATGTGACAGAAACACAGAAAGGGCAAGCCACCTGCCCACCGTCACTCAGCTACCAGCTACTGTCGCGAGATTCTTGCTCAGATGCGTGAGCCCAGCGCCTGGTTCTGACATCAGTCCATGGTCCAGTTTGGGGTGAGATATCTGTCTTCTCTGAGCCCAGTTTCCTCCTTATCCATCCTTCTTACGTCATGGGTCTAATAAGGAGCACCTTATCGTGGACAGGAGAGCAACCTGGAAAATGCTAAGTGATGGTGCACACAACCGAAAAAGGAACACGTCAGGTTCCCCGTCTCGGCGGAAGCAGGTGGGCTCCCAGGACCACCCTGAAGTGTCTGGGTCGAGCGCCTCCAGCTCATTGATCAAGAGCAGTGAGAGGTGGACTGTGTGCAGGAGGTGTGTCTGCGGGGCTGCCCGTGAGGGAGGCCTGGGACAGGGTCTGAGAGGTTCCGAGGCCTCTTTTCAGCACAGCGACCAACTCCAGCCCAGTTCCCAGGGCGCCCGTTGACAACTGAGCTGACAGCTCCACAAGTCCGTCAATATTTGAAGAAGGTGGAGGCTGTCGAGCCAGGAGATTATGAGGCCGACCAAAGCAGGCGTGACGGTGAACACCACCTAAAGCAGGTCCGGTGGGGAAAGCCCATCCCTAGGGAGCCATTGGGTGGGCACTGGGAGGCAGTTCCCCACCCTGAGGTGCGGGCCCAGGGACTCCTCGCTGCCCGCAGCCAGGGCTCTGCGCTTTGAGGTCACCACCTTTAGAGTTTTGAAGAGTTTTATCTTTAAACTTGTGTTGTGGGAGTAAATCTCATGGGCAACCTGGTAGAAGGTCCCAAAGCAGAACACTGACAGCCCCAAAGCTGACAGGAGGGGTGGGAGGGGCGGGGCACGAGAAGTCTCGCCCGCTGCTGGTGGGCATGCAGAAGGTATGGCCACTAAGGGAGAGCCTGGCGGTTTCTTATAAAACTGAACATGTTCTGACATATGACCAGCGGACCATACTCCTTGGTGTTTGCCCAAAGGACTTGAAAACGCACGTCCACAGAAACACCTGCACACGGATGCTTACAGCAGCTTTGCTCATAATTGCAAAAATATATGAGCCTTTAGGCCATGAAAAGACATGGAGGAACCTTGATTGCATATGACTAAGTGAAAGAAGCCAATCTGAACAGGCCGTATGATTCCCACTATTGGACCTTCTGGAAATGGCAAACCTATGGAGACATTTAAAAGACTAATGGGGGTGCCCAGCTAGGGGTGCTCAGTGGTTGAGCATCAACCCCTCCATAAACCAGGAGGTCATAATTCAACTCCCAGTCAGGGCACATGCCTGAGTTGCGGGCTCGACACCAGTAGGGGGCATGTGTGAAGCAGCTGATCAATGAGCCTCTCATCATTGATGTTTCTCTCTCCCTCTTCCTGAAATCAATAAAAACATATCTATATATCTATATCTATCTATATATATCATATATATACACTCATATATATATACACTCATATATATATCATATATATACACACTCATATATATATACACTCATATATGAGTGTATATATATATGAGTGTGTATATATATATATGATTAATAGGTGGTTACTGGACAGGGAGGGGACTAGGGAGAAGGCGAATTGGGTAAAAGGGGTCAAATCTATGGACATTGAGCCATGCTATGGGCAGGGCAGATATGTACAATATACATGCCCTACCTGTTGCCGCCTTGTTCTCAGGTGGCATTCCTGATGCCCACAGGCAGAGGGCCCGGTGGCCACCCTCTCAGCAAGCCCCACAGGGAGTATGAGGTCTGTATGTCACGTGTGCAGCTGGGTTGTAGGGGCCCTGCCAGCCCTCAGAAGCCACACCTTCTGTCCAAATCAGAAATTGTCTCAGATACTGAAAGACGGTCTTTCTAAGAAACATGAGCGACGGAAGAGCAGTATCAGATCCCTTCTGACTCAGGCTCCTGCCCTTGACAGCCCCTCTGCTGGAGACATGGCACAGAGGGAAAGACATGAGTAATGGCTTCCTCCCTTCAGCCCTCACCATGAGTTGAGGGCAGAGGGTGTTGGGATGAAGAGGGGACATAACAGCCACTGGGCCGGCTTGCGTGGCACTTGCTCTGTGTTGGTAAGAATGAACTAGGAGCCATGGGAGTTCAGAGCATCTGCCCGTGAGTTAGGGCTTTGGAAGGAGGCAGAGCACAGTGCACCGGGAATGTAATGTTCATGCCCATGTCCTGGCCGAGGGCTCGGTTGGTTGGAGCATTGTCTGTGCGCCAAAAGTTGTGGGTTTGATTCCTGGTCAAGGCACACACCTAAGTTATGGGTTTGATCCTCAATTGGGGTGAGTACAGGAGGCAACAGATTTCTATCTCTCTCTCCACCCCTTCCTCTCTCTATAAAATCAATAAAAACATATCCTTGGGTGAGGATTAAAAAAATTCATGCTAATAACTTGAAATTTTAATTTTTCCTCTCTTAGAATGACTTTGTATAGCAAATGAAAGGTATGACAAGGAGAGAGAGAGAGAGAGAGAGAGAGAGAGAGAGAGAGAGAGAGAGAAAGAAATATCGTGGAAGAAGGAAAAGCTGTGTGCACATCCTAGTGCCTTCAGCAATGCTTCTTCCTCTTCTATGAGGGAATTTGGTTTTTTATTTGTTTGCACCTGGTCTTGCAAATTCTGTCCCCGGCCTCTGCCACTACCACTAAGCTAACGCTTGGTGAGAGTCTACAATAGACACACTGCTCGGTGTCCTCCCTCCCTCACAGCCCAAGTCACTCCGATCCCTAAGCCCCATATTCTTCTTCTGTAAAATGGTGCAAAGATCCCAGTCACAATGTGGACACAACTGAGGGGGAGGGATGCTAAAGGCTTTGCGAAGAGTCAAATGCCACTCACACGGCGGCTGTTGTCCCAAATAATTCAGAGTGAGGAACGGTAGTCCCAGCACCTGCTCTGTGGTGGGAAGACAGCCTGTCAGGGTTTGCAGGGTGCTGGGGGTCGGGGATACAAAAATAAGCGCAGAGGCGCTCAAGGCCAAGGGCAGCGGCGGAGACTTAGGGGGTGGAGCAGCTGTCCGAGCCCTTGCACCTGCAGCCGCACTGTCTGTGCTCCTCGGCACAGTGTTTGCGCATGGCGGCTGCTTAATAAATGGGCTGATTACATTCGAGGCTTAAAGGTACCGCACTGAGCTGCAGTCAAGTTCACAGCCCTCATTATGGGGCATCCCTCTGTGAATTCAGTGTTTATTTAAATACCATTTTTGTCCCTTGCATGTTGCGTTCTGAAAGGGGTCTTCTCTGGCTCGCCCTGTTTCTCTCTCTCGGCAGCCTTGGCTTTTGCTTCGTGGTGAGGACCACACTCTGTGGTTCTGTTTGTTTGTAGGACTCTGTGTTCAGTCACAAGGTGCCCAGGAGGGTGGGGGCAGGGCCTCTCTCCTCGCCTCTCTAAACCAGAGTCTATTTATAGCCTGATCCCCAACAGGTATTCATGATGGATGCTTGGATGAGCATAGTAATGAATAAAGCCACAGTAATTACTAGTCTGCATTTCTCCTATATGTTTTTTCAAGAACACTAAAGAGTATTATTTACCATGTTTCCCTTTTTCCCCTGGCTATTAGGAAGCTCAATGGCTTCATACCAAGTCTGTAAATCAACATGCACATTTTTAATGACCCTCGTCCCATTGCTGTATCCACTTTTGTTTTTCTATCTCCTTTAGCTATTTTTAATTTATGCTCTCAGGCTGTATTGCATGGTCCTTGTGGGACATTTTAATAAATACCCCTCCTGGAACGAAATAAATTAAACAGCCTGTCCTGACCTTCCAATGCCACGCTCTGACCCCAGAGCGTCGAGCCACCCTTAGGTTACCTGCTTTCTGGTGCCCAGAGCCCTTGGGGAGCCATGTTTACATGAGCAGGGGCAGACCAGTGGGTGAGATGCCATTTCCTCCCAATTCAATGGTTTGGTTAGTGGTGGCGGAGGTGGTGTTCTGGAATAAATGAAGGTGAAAGGCAGACAGAACTGCAAGACCTTACAGAACATGTTTTCCCTGCTCTGACCATGACTCATGGTAACTGGGGAAGGAATCAGCTACCCAGGTCAACCTGAGCGGCCGCAGTGGGTGAGGGGCCCTGGACAGGATGCTTGGCGTGCCAGGGAGGCACTAGAGCAAGAGAGATTGGTTGGTTGGTTTTTATTGAAGAGGCGCCGCTGCCATAGGGCAGTCAGGGCACAGGTGGCCCCACCCAGACCGTGTTTGCCCTGCCTGTGTGTTCAGCCACAGGCTCCGGGTGAGGAAGGAAGCAAAGGGCAGGGAGCCGGCTCAGTTGACAGCTGGTACTGGGCCGAACCAGCTGCAGACAGAGCGCCCTGCACCAGAGCAGCTCCAAGGGACACCAGGAACTGAAGACGCTCCCTCCAGGGACTCCGCAGGTGAGCTCTCCTAGATCCTTCAGGCACTGCATGGGGGTTTGTAGTTTGTGGCAGGCAGGTACCTGCAGAAGCAGCGGGTCAGCGAGGGTTGTTTGACCCCAGCTCTGCCCTTGATTCACTGTGTGGCCTTGGGTGTCCGTGAGCCTCTGTTTTACCATCTGTGAGATGGATCCAAAGACAGCCTTACCGGGAAGGTCTGCATAGGATACAACGATTATGTGGGCAGTGCCAGGTGCAAAGCAACAGAAATAGCTCCTATTTGCAGAGAACCTCTGAGGGTCATTTTCAGTGTAAAATGTGGGGTGGGGGGATGGGGTAACCAGCAGTGGGGGAGTAAGGTATGCGGTTTGGGGACCTGTCAGGACAAGAATGCCCACAGTAAAGCTGACTTTGAGGGCCCCTGGGAGCATTGTCTGCGATGGGGAGGAGAAGGGAGGAGAAACCTTGAGGGTCATTTGCGAGCCTGGCTCTTTGCGCAGTTTGATTATTTAACACTCATGATTGCAATCCCAGCTGCACGACTCCAGGAACTTGCATCGCCCTCTGTCTGCAGCCTCGTTCTTTGCCTGGAGATTCGTGGTGATTGGAGGGCAGGCCCTGGAGCTTCAGGCTCCTGACCTGTAAAATGGGATAATAATAGTGCAGAGATCAAAGGCAAGGCCATGAGGGCGGAGAGGGTCAGGGTGCAAACACTTGTGCGCCGGACGGATGTTAGCTGTGATTTTCGTTGCTGCTGTCCTGTAGTCATCTCCACTTACAATTAGGAAGTTGAGGCTGGGCAGGGGGAGGGCACCTCTGGTCTCACAGAAAGGAGGTCACGTCAAGGCCGGGACTTGCGTGACCTGGGCGAGGCACTCCCCGCAAGAGCAGCCTTAACCAATACCAGAAAAACTCAGTCACCAGCTGGCTTCACTTCTTTAAGGCAATAGTTAAAAATTTTTAAACTAACGTCAAGAGATCTATGGTGAGCAGAATAACGTGTTAAATACAGATGGGATCAGTAAGGGCACTCGTTTTGGTTCGTTAAAGGTTGTGTGAAAATTTATTGTTCATCTTGAGGACTAAGTTTTCTGGGTCCTCCTTACATTTTGCCCTGGTGGCTCACTCCCCGCACCCTCGCCCAAGCTGGGATGGCACCGCTTCAGCCTGGGGTGTGCAGTCCTGCTGCCTCCGTAAATAAGAGGGCAGAGGGGCGCTCTGACTTTTCAGTTTAGGAAGAGTGGGCCACCGACCTAGCGCCCCAAGTCCTGGGAGATCCTTTCCCCAAGTGCTCTGAGCCCTGAGAGGGAGGGCTTTTCAGGGGGAAGGCAGGCACTTGGGGAGTGCTGGCCCGGAAGAGCCCGGGAAGGCTGTGGTGTCTGATGGCAGGAGGTGCACAGGGCGGCGTGGGGAGGCCTGGGGAGGCCCAGGGACCCGGTCCACACAGGCTCACTTGTCCTCTCCAGTGTGAAGCTGTTGGGTGTCAGTGTCAGCCGCGTCTCTGGCCTCTGCCCAGAGCTGGGCAGGAAGTGGTTAAGGATTCCAGTGCCTGAGTCACGTGGAAATAGGTCCCTAACTCCCTCTTCACAGCTTCTGGCCTGGGGACTGCTTTCCACTGAATCACCAAATATGGATGAGGGGCTCACCATGAGCAAGCAGGACAAGCGAGGTGCCTGCCCTCACACAGTTCACCTTCTGGGGGTGAGGGCACTGCATCATGGTCTGGGTATCTTTGCCTGTGTAAAGGGGAGTGACCAGCTGCTGCAAGGAAAATGCAGCTGATGGGAAGAATATGCCTGCCCCAGGGCCGGGACTAGGGTGAGGCCAACCAGGCCCTGGGGCAAAGCAGGGAGACACTCCCCAGCCACGCCTGCCCAACCCTGGGAGGGCGCCTGTTTGTATTTGCACCCGGGGCCTCTCCCTGATCCTGGCCCTGTCTGGCTCATCATCAATAAGCTTTCGGTTAGTGGTCAGTGTTACCTGCTGCCTTTAGCTTAACAATGTTTGGGCAATGCTGAGAATAAGGTAGTGAGTGCTACAACTCTGGGAGCATCAACCATTTATATAAACACTAGAGGCCTGGTGCATGAAATTCATGCACTGCGGGGGGGCGGGGGGGAAGGTAAGAAGGGGGGTGTCCCTCAGCCCGGATTGCAAGAGGTCATAGGCCAGGTCAAGGGACCCCACTGGTGCATGATTGAGGTTGGGGAGGGACGTGGGAGATTGACCAGTCTGGGAGGGACCACAGGAGGGCTGTAGGGTGTCACTCAGCCCCAATCCGCTGAATTCCAGCAGCAAGCTAACCTACCAGTCAGAGCATCTGCCCCCTGGTGGTCAGTGCACATCATAGCAAGCAGTTGAATGGCCTTAGCATATTATTAGCATATTATGCTTTTATTATATAGGATAATCTACTAAGACATCAATTAGCAAGTATCCCGAAAATACACAGCTCCATTTTTTAAAAAATACATTTTATTGATTTTTAGAGAGGAAAAGAGCTGGGGAGAGGGAAACATCAATGATGAGAGAGAATCATTGATAGGTTGCCTTCTGCACACTCCTCACTGGGGATCGAGCCCACAACCCAGGCATGTGCCCTTGGCTGGAATCGAACCCGGGACTCCACAGTATGCAGACCGACGCTCTATCCATAGAGCCAAACCAGCTAGGATGGCGCAGCTCCATTTTGATGAAGGCACCCCTTCTCCTAGACCCAGGCAGTCCCATAGCAGGATGCAGGATGGTCAGTCCTCATGCGCCCCCTTGTGGAAGAGACAGGTGCTACCACTGCACCTGTGGTGCTGGGGAACTCAGGGAGGTGCAGGACCACAGGCCATGGGAGAGCAGGTCTGTTCTCTTCACTCAGCTTGACCTTGCCTTTGGAGATGGGGCCACAGAGCTTGTTCTGCTGCGTGTGCCAGCCTGGCCATGTTGGCACTGCCCTCCACTGGGGGGTGAGGAGGGCTCACAGTTTGTCTACAGGCCATTGCATCTATCAAGGCATTTCTGTTTGCTCGGTGACTAATTCTGTCACCATCCACCCTTCCAGGACCTGCCCCTCCTTGGACAGTCACTTCGCTGTCATGGCTGCAGACTGATTGCTCTTTCTCGGGCCTCTGGGCCCAGGTTTGCTGTTTGATGGGTTCCCAGAAGGTGGGCTCACTGTTAACCTGATGTGAACCCAATGAACACCAATCGTGGGTGTAACGGCCACTGTCACTCACAGGAGCCTGATGAGGTTGGGTCTGTGATGTCCCCTCTCTCACCCTCACCTCACAGACAGGAGCGGGGGCATCTGCCCGCAGCTGGTGCCGGCAGGACCTGAACCCAGTGGAGGGTCTAACCCCAGGCAGAGGGCTTGACCCCAGGCAGAAGGTCTGACCCCAGGCAGAGGGCCTGACCCTAGGGTTTGCTGTTTCATCACCAGGGACGGCTCCCTAACCAGCTCACAGAAAAGCAGGTCCCAGGAGGCACTGGGCCACCGTGAGGAGAAAATCACTACGTCCAGCCCCTCCACCACGACACTGGTGACATTTGGGCCAGATCATCCTCTGCCGACGGCGTCCTATGCACTGGGGTGGGATGCTCACTCTGAGTACTGACACTCAAACCTGTCTGCAGTCATGTCTACATGTGTGTGTTTGGGGGGGAGGGGAGAGGACAAAACTACCCCCAGTTGGAGAAACACTGCCTGAGAGTTACTGCGAGTCAAAACGGAGAGCAGCACATTTCTAAGGAGAACATTTTAATTGGATTGTAAAGAAAGAGATCTCCAGCATATCTATCCATCTGTCCCAGGACCACTTGGGTGCCTGCTTCATTAACCTTCCCTGAAACACTGTGATGCACAAGGCCTGTTGGGCTGGTGCCATGACTTCTCTGTGCCTTGGTTTCTCACCAGAAAAGTGAGTAAATAACAGCATCTAACCCAGAGGGTGGTTGCCCAGGCCAGTGAGTACACACACAACAGCAAACACGCAAGGTGTTTAATGTTGTCATCATAGTGAATGCCGGCCTTTTCCACAAGACAAATGCATCCGGAGAACACAAGCCTCACTTCATCATGGTGAGACTGACGGAGGCTGGCTCAGGCCTTACTTAGCTTTCTCTCAGAGGAGGAGGGTGAGAGCTCCCCACTGAGGCAGCCCTTCTGCCGTCCTCCCGGGGGCACCCACACCCTCCTCCCTCCTCACAGACAAGCAGGAAGGCAAGGCTGCCCAGGAGCAAGCATGGTCTGCAACCGTTTCAGGAAAAGAACGCTGCAGACCAGGTGTGCCCGGGAAGGTCGGGGACATGCTCAGGTGCCCCGGCTGGCGGTGATTGGTCCCCAGGGCCCTGCCTGGCTCTCTGAGTTAGGGAAGGCTGCACCCAAGAGGTTCCCAGCCAGGGACACTCGTTCACCCCAAAATACCCAAAACAGTGGCTCTCAGCCTTGGCTGTCGTGGAAACCACCTCGAGATCTTGAAACTATAGGGATGCCGGACCTCAGTCCTAGAAAGGCTGATGGGATTGATCTGGCTGGGGCCTGAGCACAGGGACTGGAATGTCACCGGGGATTCTAAAGTGTGGCCCAGTTTGAAGACTGGCCTCAAGGACACAGCGGGAAGTGGAGAAATAAAGGGACCTCCTCATCTGAATGACCTCCACCCAGAGAAAGAGTTACCTCACATTCTCAAAATGCGAGGCCCTCAAACATGAATCCAATTTCAAAAACAAAACACTCTGCCATAGGGCAGCTCGTGTTTAATGTCAACCACAGTCACCAAAGCAAAACAGCTAAGCCATCGGCTCCTGAAGGAAAGGGCAATGTGACACTGCCTTCAATCATGCCCTTCTCCAAATAAAGGCCAGCTCTTTCAAATGGAGACATTTTTCTGGATGAAAACCTCTGTCTGATTTATTTGTCTCATGTGTTGAAGACTTGAGAAAACATCACAGGAATCATTGTCTGAACAACTGCCCTGAGCCTCAGTTTTGCTATCTGTTAAATGGGGACAAAAAGAGTCCTTACTTCACAGAGTCCTAGAGAGGCTAATAAGGTGGTCAGCCCATCCTAGTTGTAACAGGAAAGTCCTGCCTCCCAGAACACCCTCATCCCTGAGACAGATGTCACCATCACTGTATTTCCCACACGTGCCCGATCATAGAATCACCTGTGTATTTGCTAAATCTATACCTCCAGGCCCCCAACCTGGCTTTTTGGTGAGAATTAGAAGTGCTGGTGGGTTCCTCAGTTGATTCTTACCATCAGGCAGCTTTATCGGGGAACTGACAGAAAATCCTCCTATATAATAAAAGGCTAATACGCAAATAGATGGAACGGCAGAACAACCAAACAACTGGTCGCTATGATGTGTGCTGACCACCAGGGGCGCATGCGTGGAACATGGTGGGTGTCAGCTGCGGCAGGATGGTGGAGCAGGTGAGTGGGGGCACCAGACCAAGGCAGGGCGCCGGTCGCTGTCATAGAGGCGAGCTCTGGTGGTTCCTGAAGATTCTTTTCTCTCGTGCATCGTGGTCCCACCCATGCTCGCACCTGCTGCCAGCACCGGAGCCACCGCTCACACCACTGCTGGCGCCCAGCACCAGTCCCGATTGCTCGGTGCCATCAGTGGGTGCAAGCAATGGCTGCCGGCCCTGATCACCCCTGAGGGCTTCTCCACCTCCCAGCTCTGAGGGGCGATCAGGGCAGCAGCCACAGCTCACACCCACTGCTAGCACCAGCTCCAATTGCTCCACGTCCTCAGTAGGTGCGAGCAGGGCCAGTGCCATCAGCATGTGGGAGTGGCAGCAGTGGGAGTGGGGCTGCCAGCAGACAGAGGATGGGCGGGGGGAGGCGTTGTGGTGGTAGGGGCCAGGCAGGAGTGGAGGATGAGCTGAGACCTTCCCCTGCGCCTACCTCAGCCTCGTGGCCCACAGTTCCTTTCAAGGTGCACGAATTTGTGCACTGGGCCCCTAGTTCTATATACTAAAGGGGCAATATGCAAATTAACCTTCACGCCTTCACAAGATGACTGCACCCACAGCGAAGGTGGGGTTCCCCTCATGAGCAATCAGGAGGGACCTGAGGCTGTGTGGTGCCAGGCCGAGTGGGGGACCTGAGGCCGTGCCCCCTGCCCAGTAGGGCTTGATGGTTGACCTCAAAGTGTGCCTCCTACCCCAGTGCCAGGCCAGGGGACCTCAGACCATACCCTTCACCCCAGGCCAGGGGACCTGAGGCCATGCCCCCACCCCAGCTGTGGGCTGGGGGACCTGAGGCCATGCCCCCCACCAGGTGGGGCTTTACAGTTGACCTCAGGCCATGCCCCCTGCCAGGCAGGACTTGATGGGGGACCTCAAGGCACACTCCCCACCCTGGTCCAGGCTGGGGGACCTCAGGCCACATCCCCCACCTGGCGGGGTTTGACAATTGATCTCAAGGTGTGCTCCCCTCCACCCAGCCCCAGTGCTGGGCCAGGGCACCTCAGGCTGCACCCCCTACCCTGGCACCAGGATGGGGGACCTGAGAGTGTACTAGGAGACCTGGGGCTTCACCCCCCGGCTCAGTGGGGCTTGATGGGGGACCTGAGGTTGCACCCCCCACCCAACTGGGCTTCACAGGGGACCTGAGGCTGTGCCTCCCTCCTGGTGGGGTTTGACGGGTTGGAGCTTGACGGGGTGGGGCTGGCCAGGTCTGGATCTCACCCAATGGGGATGGGGCCACCCGGGTCTGGGTCCCACACAATTTTGAGGCATGTGCGGGAGGATGGGGACTTCATTCTGGATCCCGTGGCGTGCCCCAGACTCTGACAGGAGGAAGATTTTCATATACGTTTTGCTAATTTTCTTTCATCTCTGACACTTCTATTATAGAGAAAGGGCAAATAGCAATATTAAAATATTTTCTCTAATTAATTTCCTTTTAATGTGCACAAATTTTGTGCACCAGGCCACTCGTATATAATAAAAGGCTAATATGCACATTCTCCCTGTAGGTGGGAGTTCATCTGACTGGGCGTTAGACATGCCCTGGCCACCAGGGGGCAGTGTGAAACACGGCAGGTGTTGGCAATGTGTTGCTGGCAGTGGGTGGCGGTGGAGGCACTCCTGGCCCCGCTGGGCCCTGACAAAAGCGGGACCATGGCAGGATGGTGGAGCAGGCAAGCAGGCAGTGCCAGGCCAAGGCAGATATGAGCAGGAACCTTAATTGCCCCACCAGTCGCCCCACAGATTGGCCCTGATTGCTGGCCAGACCTAAGGACCCTACACACGCACGAATTTTGTTCACCAGGCCTCTAGTACCAATAATAATGATGGCAATAATCCTAACCATGGCAACACTTGCATGAGTATCATCATGCGCCAGGCCATTCCCAGGGCACCTTGCGTAGATCAATTTAATTCTCACAATAACCTCTTAAAATGGGGGTTGTGGTTATCCCCATTATACAGATTAGGAAACTGAGGCCCAGCAAGGCTCAGTAACTTGCCCAGGGTCATGTACTCAGAATGAGGCCTGGCAGGGATTCCAAACTCAGGGTTCATCTCCCTGTCTATATGCTACACTGCTCTATACCCAGAGCGCCCAGTAGTGGCTGGCACATGGCAGGCCTGCCCTGCACATCAGATGTGATTATCATCACCGTTCTATTCTTTGTACTATCTTTTGGGCATTAAAAGACTTGCCATTCCATTGCCAACTTTTAATTGCTAAACTTTTAACTGACGTTTTAATTGTGACGGTTTAATTGCAAAGCATTTTCTTTGCCTTCCCCAGAGGTTTTGACGTCGCCTTGTAGGCTGAGTATATTCATTTCTGTTGATGATGACACTGGGATACTGACATTGTCCCGTGTAAATCCTGCTCATCACAAAATCTGAAGGAAGGGCAGGAGGGATTTCACAAGACACGTTACCACTGCTGCAGAAAGCAATTATTACCTGAATCCAGGTTGTCACTCCCACAGACGTTCCAGTGGTGTTTCCTCCTTTCAGGCAAACTTGCCCTGAAATCTACAGAGGCTCCTGAAAATGTGCAATGATGGGACCCTGTAACCCCAGCTCTGCGGGTGACAACGTTTCTCTCCTGCCCGCGCACGTCACACTGCTCCCAGCCGAAGGCTTTCCATAACCTCAGACATTTTCATAACCTCAAACCCCAACGTGGACTGAATTTAACTTGAATACTAAGAGCTTTAAAGGTTGTGTAAAAAGCTGCATTTAGAGAGACAGAGTTCAGTGTGTGTGTGTTTGTGCATGTGGCCTTGGTCACAACCTTTAGCGTCGGAGCCTCAGTTTTCCCATCTGTAAAAGTGTCTTGCTGATTGGCTGTCAAGGAGTGAATGAATTTACTGCAAGCAACCCTCTCAGAACACTTTCTCAACACATGGACAGCACTCACCAAATCCGTTGTTGTTACTATTTCATTAGTATGGTTGTTAGAGCTGTTATTGTCATTATTTTTATACAAAGTGGGTTCAATCCTCATCAGTTTCCTATGGGTAACATATATTTCTCAGCCGCCTCAATCCACTTATTTGCAAAATGAGTATATATTACCCAGAGTGATCTTGAGCAGGGATTGATAAGCTTTCCAGAAAGCCATACATTGATGATAAAAAAAAAATTAAAAATGAGCGTGGCTGTCTTCCTTTTTTTTTCCTGGTAAAGCACAGAGATTAATTAAAACAAAAGTACACTCCCAGATAAGGGAATATGGGCAGACTCGAGAGGTGAGTTGCCCCCATGGCTGTCTGCCAATAAAACCAATATATGAATTTATATCATTCTGATGAGTCACAATTCATGATTCTTCTGGTTTTTCCAACCATTTATGAATGTAAAACCCGTGCTTACCTCACTGGCTGTACCAAACAGCCTGCGGGCGGGCTTTGTCCCTCAGCTGCCATTTGCCAACCCTGGTCTTGAGGGTTCAGTATTATATTCATAATGCCCCATTTGTAGATGAAGTGATGACCTATTGAGATTACACAGACCATAGATTTTACAAATAGAAAAACTGCGAAATACCTAGTGGCCTGTATTAGTGCTGCTCAGCGTTATTACCTGGTGCAATTACAGAACATGTCAAATCCCCAGATTCTGTTATCTACCACATCCCCCCCAAGAGAACGGGAGGTGAGATCTACGACCCTTTCCGGCCTCAGTAATTTCTGCTTACTCCTTGACCTGTCAGTTTCCGGGGCATAAAAACTCACACAGGGGGCAAGAGGCCCATGGGATCCTTGGAGGTGCCCTGGCTGCTTCCAGACAGAAACCAGGCCTGGCTCGTATTAGGAAAGCCACCACAGCGGGTGGGCCAGCGGCCAGGTGCTGGAATGGCTGCGGTGTGTGAAGTGGTGTTTAGGTAGTCAGGCAGCAGGTCTAGAGCAACTGGAAGAGCCCACTCCTGGGACCGGACGGCCGGACTCTGGGTCAGATCCGTGCTCGGCCACGTGTCCTGGGTGGGTTTGGAGACCCGATTCCCTCCTCTCGAGGGAGGTGATAAAGCGGGGAGCATCCCAGTGGTTAGGAGCATGGCAGCCTGTGTTTGCATCGTGCCTCTGCCATATACCTGGGGGACCTTTGGGAAGTAATGGCGCCTCCTGCGACTCAGCTTCCTCGAGTCTAGAACGTGAGAAGATACAGGAAATGCACTCGGAAAACAGAGCAGGGAGGACAGCATGCTAAGTAACTGCTGGCTATTATCATTGTGAGTATAACAAGGCTCTCAGAGGCTCAGCCATGGTGTGGGCTTGCCTGGCCCAGCATCCCAGGTGAGGGTGGTCACCAATGACCGTCCCTCCCTCCAACCAATAAGTAATGATTAGCACATGATGTGTGTAAATGCGGCCTGGAGAACAGGAGGTGCAACGGTGGGTAAGACAGTCCTGCCCTCCTGGTTCTTATAATGTATTGAGGGGGGAGGGGGGGGGTGAGGCAGAAGTTACATATTCAGTTTTGCCCTCCAAGTCTGGGCCAGTTGTTACTTATGCCTCTTGTCCTCTGCCATGGCCCCCTCTTGCTATGTTAGCAATTTATTTTATTCCTAGCATCATACCCTATGTCTTTTGTTTAACAAACACTTCTATATTGCTTATAATGAGCTAGACATTAGTCTAACCACTTAGCAAGAATTAATTGACTTAGTACGTAGGATTCCTGTGAGGAACAGAGAGGCTAATTCACTCACCTGAGCACACACAGCGACAAGAGGCAGAAAGAGGGTTGGAGCTCAGGTTGTCTTGCTCTGGCTTTGTGCTCATAACCACCTACCAAGCTGCCTTGTCATCAGAAATGGCCTGGTTTGTGAGTTTCTTGTTTATTTGTTTATTGTTTATCCACCCAGCAACACTACCCCTCCTCCCCGCCCCAGATTGCAGCTCTGTGCGGTCAGGGGCCTCATCGCCTTAATTCATAAGTGTAACCCTAGTGCCTAGGGCAGCATAAGATGCAGAGTTGGTACTCAATATATATTTGGAATCAGTGAATGAGGAAAATATCTATCTATAGAAATAAAAATGTAAATGTTCATTTGTTCAAAATCTCAAATCTCCAAGAGTTCTTCACCGATTGCTTTGAAATTTTGACACAATGTTACATTCAAATATTTGTGTGTTTTTTCACACCTGTGGCAGGTAAAAACATGCTTTAAAAAACACACAGGTAAAAACATGCTTTTTTGAAAAATAGCGCCATCTGTTGGACATAAAAGCAACACACACCATGAATTTAACAATATTATTCAGTCTAACATTCAAAACCAGGCAGTCACATACAAGTCCGTCAACACTGTTGTGGAAGCAGATGAAGTGATTAATTATCCAACAGAATTTTGGAATTCACTCCATCAGCCAGGGATGCCACCGCATGTACTGCAATTGAAAATTGGCGTGCCAATTATCATGTTGTGAAATATCAACCAGCGTGGGGCTGGGCCTCCGGCCAGGGCTGGGCTGGGGTCAGGGCACAGGCAGCCACTGTGGTCCCCCCCAACGCTGGCAGCTGAGGACTCACGGGGAGTGTGGCAGGTGAGGGCAGGGGAGATTCCTCAGCTCCTTTTTCCTGTGGCTTTCTGGCGGCTCAGCGAGGGCCCCTACCTCAGGAGTCGGGAGTGGCCGGGCCACTTTGGGTGTGGGGTGCAGGCCTCGGGCTGCCTGTGGAGGGTGGGAGGCTATTTAACAGGGGACCTCATTTTGTTTGAGGATCAGAGAATACTAAAAATTGTAAGTATTCCTCTAATTATCTTCATCCTAAAATCTCCTTAGTATAAAAGCTGTGACCGAGAGGGAAGAAATGCTACCCACACTGAATACACTGTTCATCATGATAAATGTTTACCCCAGAAATGAAACGCAATTGAAAATCGGGACTGCGTTTGACCTGAACTCTGGGGATTAACGGTCTAAAATGTCTCTCTCCCCCAAATGAATGTAGGCCATTGTGATGACATGCCACAGCACCCTGTCGGGTCCCTGCTTTTGTTTGTCTTGAATTTTAATTTCTCTCTCTTTTTTCTCTCTTGCAGGAACCATGGGCAACCAAATGAGTGTTCACCAAAGAGCTGAAGAGCAAGAGAATGATTCAGAAACAGACACTCATGAGGTAAAGTAGTTGCGGTCACTGGACATGAGCTACCACCAGGCAGAGCGGTGGTGGGGGAGGGTGGAGAGGGAGGCAGGAGGCAGGGGGATTGAATAAACGGCCTGCTCAGTGCTCATCTCATGGGCCCGCTCTCCCCATGGCTTGTCCTGTTGCATTCAACCTCCGGAATCTTCTTGGCAAAAGCGCAGGCTCTAGAGCAGTGGTTCTCAACCTTCTGGCCCTTTAAATACAGTTCCTCACGTTGTGACCCAACCATAAAATTATTTTTTTTGCTACTTCATAACTGTAACGTTGTTACTGTTATGAATCATAATGTAAATATCTGATATGCAGGATGGTCTTAGGCGACCCCTGTGAAAGGGTCGTTCGACCGCCAAGGGGTCGAGACCCACAGGTTGAGAACCGCTGCTCTAGGACCCCACTGAGACTCCCTGAGTCAGAAGCAGCAGGGCTGGGGGCCTCGGGATCCTGTGTCTTTAAGGACCTCCCAGGTGATCCCTCAAGAGCCAATTTGACACCTGCTCTCAGGTGGGTGTGGACCGGTGGTTCCCACCAGGGGGCGCTTAGCAATGACTGGAGACATTTCTGGGTGTCACAACTCAGGTAGTGCCCTGGCCTAGTGGGCAGAGGCCAGGGATGCCGCTAAGCATCCTTCTGTGCACAGAAAGGGGTCAAATGTCACCGTGCGAGGATGAGAGCCCCGGGGAAAACCTGTCGTTGGAAGCCTCGCTGCACATCAGAATCAGCCGGGGGCCCGAGGCCACCCAGGACCAAGTGCATGAGAACGTGTGAGGGAGGGAGGCCGGCCAGAGCCCCTCGCCTGCTGCTTGTGCAGCCAGGGGGCGGGGGACTACTCGGTTAGGAATTTGTCTTCGACAGACTTCTCTGGAAGCCTTCTCCTCAGGTCCCCGTGACTGGGGAGTGGAGAGCCTGCACTTCTACCATCAGGATGTCAGAGATGGAGTCAGTGTGAGACCTGGAATTCCTCCAGGAGGAAGATGATGCTGAGAGCGAGTATCGATCAGATCACAGGGGGAATGCCTGCTTGGAATAGAAGGCTGGGCTTCAAGAAACGGGCTGAAAACTCAGCAGGTGTGAAACCTGACCGCACACTTTCATTACCTCGGACTCCTAACACCCTGAGGGCTGGCCCCACGGGCAGCTGAAACCCCTCCAGGAGGGGCCCAGCAGGCAGCAGCAGGTTCTAAGCTGCCTGGAGAGTCCATGTCTGGCCCGGGAGCCGCTGGCCTCCAGGGCGAGGCAGTCACAGGGAGCCCAGCCCTGTGCTGGGCCCATTGGAAGGTGCAGCTCTGCCCAGTGTCCACAGCCAAGCGGTTCCGACTCTTACTTCCATCCGGAGTTGGAAAACTGTTGATGAAATCTCCTGATTTTTAAATATTGGCAACTGATTCCAAAACACTTTTAAAAGTTCTGTGAGCCAAATAAATCCACTTTGCACCCCAAATATCGGCCCGGGAAAGCCGGCTATGACCTCGAGGGCCCCATGGTCACCTGGGCTGTTGTTTCACTCTCATGAATTCTTGAGTCCACGGTAAACTCAAGAACACGGGCTTACTTTAAACAACGAAAACCATTTCAAAAACGTAAAGAAAGGAAAAGCCTTCTGTGTCCCCGCAAGAGGGCCTGCCTCTTAGCGGGTTGCTGCTGTTTAGTCTTTTCGTTTTATTTTCCTTTGCACTCAACAGCTCACACTACTAACAGAATCCGCAACATAAGACACAATGTGCAAAGCACTCAGCGTAACATCCGTCTTCAACTAATATCAACTATTAGTGGTATAATTTAGATGATTTTATTACTTTATTGACATGACATACCATGATTTTCTCTATGGCAACCTTTTGCTTTCCATGTGTATGTCTGAATGTGTGTACACACTCACACATAATCTTCTTTAATATCTACAATAAATAACGAAAAGAAAAATATCAGGTCGGGGCCCTGAAACTGGAGCAGGGCTGCAGCATGAGATGGGGGGAGTGTGGAGCAGGCGGAGGCTGCAGCGAGCTCCCTGTGTGGGACAGGGGTGTTGACGAAGGGCCCGGCTGTGTGTGCAGGATGGGGGGGGGGGGGCGAGGTTAACCTCGTAGGCTTCGGAGTCACATCCTGAATGGTCCCCACTGATCAGTCAGCCTGGGCGTTCCATCGCCCATTGGACCCCCCTGCTGCGCCTGCGGGCTCCTGAGCTGAGACAGGGACAAGTGGTATCTTCAGGGTCCCGGGAGTCCTGTCTTTAAGGGGGGCTGCGCTTCTCTGCGTTTCATCAGAGAACTTTAAATTAAGTTGCATCTGGGAGGCACCCCTTGGCCTTGAGGTCTGACTTTCCCGGAGACTTGACTGATACTGGCACATGTCTGTGCAGGTGGCGTCTAAGGGGGACTGTGTTTGCAACGGGACGCCGGTGATGGTGTCAACCTACACAGTTCAGCTCTACGACGAAGGTCAGTGCCACGGGGCCCTGTTGGGGCCGGGACTGCCAATCCTGGTCACGGGGAAATGAGATGGAGGATTGGAGCCACAGGCCCCCCTTGAAGCACCTGCGTCTGTCGCCGGGGGTGCCTAACAGTGTCCCAAGCGGGTGGTTTCCGCCACTGAAATGGGCAGTCGCACAGTGCGGAGGCCAGAAGTCCCAGCTCGAGGTGTCGCAGGGGTGGCACCTTCTGAGGGCTGTGGGAGGCTGTTCCCTTCTGAGGGCTGTGGGAGGCTGTTCCCTTCTGAGGGCTGTAGGGGGCTGTTCCCTTCTGAGGGCTGTGGGCGGCTGTTCCCCACCTCTGTGGGAGCACCTGAGGCCTCAGGCTTCCTCAGCTTCCACGTGGTATTCTGTGTCCCCACAGCATCGTCCTTCTGTGTGTCTGTCTCTGTGCCCAAAGTCCCCCTGTTAGGAAGGTGCGATCACACCGGGTTTTCCTCCTCGGTGACCTCATCAGCACCTGGTAATCTGCAAAGGGGGACACGGGCACTGGGGGTGAGGACTGCATCCTCTGTGGGCACACAATTCAACTCGCACAGCTCTCAGCTCTCCTGGTGCGGGGCAGCTGAGGAGGCCGAGATTTACGGCCCATGAGATGAAAGCGACGGAGTAAAATCACCCAGTGTGGCCTGTGGAGGCAGACGGTCTTCCTGGTCAAAACCCATGCTCTGCACCTTCCACTTAACCCGAGCCTGGCTCCATCTGTCCCTGCGCAAGCTGTGCCCTATGTCCCTGACTCCCAGAGTGGTCCTGGGCCAGAGCATCCCTCCCACCATGGGAACCGTTAGACTCGCAGATTCCGGGGCCCCAGCCAGACCTCCTGGATCAGAAGTGCTGGGGGTGGTGGCCCCCCATGTGTTCTTATGTGTCCTCCAGGGATTCAGACTCTCCCTCAGACCCCTGCTTCTGAGACCTGGCCGGCACCTCTGGGAGGCATAGTGAGGACCAGAATCGCTCTTTCTAGAACAATGGTTCTCAACCTTCTGGCCCTTTCAATACAGTTTCTCATGTGGTGACCCCCAACCATAAAATGATTTTCGTTGCTACTTCAAAACTGTCATGTTGCTACCGTTATGAATCATCATGTAAATATCTGATATGCGGGATGGTCTTAGGCGACCCCTGTGAAAGGGTCATTCAGCCACCAAAGGAGTCGAGACCCACAGGCTGAGAACCGCTGGTCTAGAAGGAGCCACTCAGCTCTGGGCTGGCTGCCCTGCAGGAATCCCTCAGCAGATAAGAACACATTGCAATGAAAGCCCGATTTTAGGAATTCCAGGTGAAGTTTTCCAATTCAAAAAAAACATCTAAACACTGCGGGCCAAGCCTCATGCTGACCACATCATAAATCCAACCTCTGCTATTGTGGGTTTTTTCCTGCTCTTAACAGAGGTCGCTTCTTTTTTTAATCACCACCACCAGGTTATCCCAGCAGAAGCATTAAGCACTCAACCCTATAGACACTCCACACGTGCTCGCTTGGCTCCGGACTCACCAGGCATCCTGCCCACCATAGGGCGTCCCTGTGTTTGTGCCCACAGGGAGGGACGCCCTGGGTGGGAGGTCACCAGCAGCCGGTCCCCTTTTTAGCTCTATTTTCTCCTCTTAAGCCAATAAACTGCCCAGGAAGTTAATTCATGAGCTCTTTTTTATTTTGTTTTAAGTTTAAATCCTCACCTGAGGATATTTTGCCATTGATTTCTAGAGAGAGTGGAAGGGACAGAGGGTGGGGAAGGAAGAGAGAAACATTGAACTGCGAGAGATATTGATTGGTTGCCTCCTACACACACCCCTACACCTCTCCCTGGGGCTAGGGAACCTGCAACCAAGGTCAGTGCCCTTGACCAGGAATCAAACCCTCCTTCCTTCGGTCTGTAGGCCAACACTCTAACCACTGAGCTAAATCAACCACGGCCATGAGTTCTTTTTAAAATGACCTCTGAGAAGATAATACTTCCTCTGAAGTACTCAGTATTGTAATACAAACTGTATATTTTGTTATATATCTAATTAGAACTCTGATGAAAGAGCTTGCTTTGACTCAGCATACTCGGTGCCTAAATGATACCCAACACCTGAAACTTCTCTGGCCCAGATTCTCAGATTTCTGAGGATAAATTAATTCATTTAATTTCTATTTTTAAAGTCTTTCCAGAGCCCTCAAGTTTGTAGGCTGACCCCTTGGAATAACTCCTTGTTTTACGACTGATATCTAGGAATGTAAGCTGGTAATCTAATCTAATAAAAAAGCAATGTGCAAATTAACCATCTCTTCGGGTTGCCTAAGCCATGCCCACCAGCCAATCAGAGTGGCTGTATGCAGATTAACCCAGCCAAGATGGCAGCCAGCAACCATGGAGCTAGAATAACAGCAGGCTTCTGTTGCAACTGCCTGCCTAGGCTGGCTGAGCCTTTGCTCATGGTAACAATGTTTCAATTATAGGAGCCACGGAGCTGAAACAAACAGGAGGCTCCCTTACCTGTCTAGGCCTTGGCTCAAAGCAACAGTGCTTCAATTATAGAAGATAAATAAACCCCAGAAACCTGATTCCAGCCAGCCTTGCTGGGACCTTGGGTCAATGGGAGCTATGGGCAGCCTGAAAGCCTGAAAATGGCCCTCAGTCCCTCACCCAGGCTGTCCAGGTACCCCAGTAGGGACTTGAACCCTGAAGGGATTGTTGGCAGCCTGAAAATGGCCCTCAACCCGGCACCCAGGCTTGCCACAGCCCAATGGGGTAAGGGTCCACACTGGGGGGCTTGGCCAGCCTGCAAACAGCCATCAGCCCCTCACCCAGGCTGGCCAGGCATGCCAGCAGGTGGACATCCCCTGAGGGTTCCCAGACTGCGAGAGGGCACAGGCCTGGCTGAGGGATCCCCCGAATGCACACATTTTTGTGTATCGGACTCCTAGTTGTAGTAATAATATGTAAATATTATGAAACAACTGATGTTTACTGAATACCCACCACCTACCAGCTGCTGTGTTTAGTGTCTTCCAGGAAATATGTCATTTAATCCTTACAGTCACCCTTTGAAGAAGGCACTGTGATTTCCTCGCTCATTTTATAATTATACTAGAGGCCCAGTGCATGAAATCCGTGCACTGGGGGGGGGGGGAGGGTTGTCCCTCAGCCCAGCCTGCACTCTCTCCAATCTGGGACCTCTTGGGGAATATCCGACTGCCAGTCGGACATCCCTCTCACAATCTGGGACTGCTGGCTCCCAACCATTCGCCTGCCAGCCTGATCATACCCTGCCAGCTTGATCGATGCCTAACTGCTCCCCTGCTGACCCAATTGCCCTCAACCACCTTCTCCTGCCAGCCTGATCACCCCTAACTGCTCTCCCCTGCTAGCCTGCCCCCCCCCAATTGCCCTCCCCTGCAGGCCTGATCGCCCACAACTACTCTCCCCTGCCAGCCATCTTGTGGTGGCCATCTTTCACCACATGGGGGTGGCCATCTTGTGCGACAGTGTGAGGGTCAATTTGCATATTACCTCTTTATTATATAAGATTGAGGCACAAAGAGAAGACATAGCCTGACCAGGTCAGGTGTTAAATAAATGACGGGTTCAGCATTAAACTCAGGCCCTTTGAATCCACAATGTGAATTCTTTAACAATTGCCCTGAGCTGCCCCTGAAGCAAGTGCTCAGTCCCCCACTGGAAAGAAAACCAGGCACTGGACACACAAGTGTCTTTCCTGCGCTAAAGAGATCAATGCCATCCCTCCTAACGCCGGGCTGCCTTTGGCTTGTACATGATGCCTTCTCATCTTCTTTAAACTCTTGCACATTTCATTTGTGGAAAGTGAAACTCTTTGGTATGTCGTCTGTCTGCTCTAGGAGAAAACTTTTTATTGAAACCAGACTCAAGATGGGCTGGCTTCCACCAAGCCTCCTCCTAGAAAACGAAAGCTTGATTCTGCTCATCAGAAGGGAAATTTTATTCTTTCCAGAATAATGTCGGGAAGGCATTATCCCCATCTTTGCAAGAGCATAAAACCTGTCACAATAATTTTTTATTGATTTTAGAGAGAGAGGAAGGGAGACAGAGAGACACATCAGTGTGTCATTCACTTATTTATGTGTTCATTGATTGGTTCTTATATGAGCCCTTACCAGGGTTTGAACCCACAACCTTGGCATGTTGGGACAAGGCTCCAAGCAACTGAGCTACCTGGCCAGGGCTCCAGTGGATCTCCTTGTGCTCACTCACGCAGATTGGATTTGTGTGTGTATGTGTACGTATACGTTAATGTTTTCAAACATATTTGTTTTTAATGTTTAACGGAGGTCTCAAATGACTGAAACCTCATTTCCCCAAGTGAATTTTTTTCCTCTTATCTGAGAAGACAAAGTACTTTTCACTTCTACCCAGCTCCTTAGAACTCACTTCCTCCCATTTTATTCTCTTTACTTTCTTTCTTCTCATACTGACTGACTCCCAGGCAGACTGGAAGAGCCTGGACACTCCATTTCAAGGAGAGAATTGGTTGCCACTAATTGGCTAGTGAAATAGGTACTGACCAAGCTCCTGAAATTCTCTCCAAGTCATTGAGTATGTACATAATTTAAACTGGCATAAGTGAGTCGGGGGTGAGGGGGTGAGGATTGTTAGCCCTGTAATGGCAAAGTCCAGCTTCAGGCAGAGCTGGATCCAGGTGACCAAATGCTATCCTTGGGCCTCTGCTCCCTGTTTACACCTGAGTTAGTGTCATCTATGGGCAAGCATTCCCAAAAGCGATGGCCAAGGCCACCAGCTCCAATGTACCCCCTACTGGTTTACCAACCCAAGCACAGAGGGCAAAACTCTGTTCTACTAGGTTCAGCAAAACACCCAGGATTTCTTTGACTCGTCTTGCTCAGGTCATATGCCCACCTGCGAGGTAAGCATTTTAGCAGGGGAAATAGAAGCTCCAGGGGATGGGTGCGGGTATGCCCTCACCCAAATTTGGGGGGCAGAGCTTTGATGTCATGGAATGTCCCATGTAAGAAGCCCTAGATCTCACAGGTTATCAAAAAACACTTCACCCATTCTGTGCTATCAAGAGCTATGGTTTGCATCTGTTGTAATCTCTAAACACATGGAAGTCTAGTCTAGATCCTGAGATGTAGGAAATATATCCTTGATTAAAGCAATATATGGGCCCTTCTTAAAAATCTGTCCACAGGAAATTCTTTTCAGAGCCATTTTCTGCCGTTGTAGCACTCACGACTGTTCCTTTGGTTTCCAGCCAGAGAGAGAGGAAGAGAGGAAAAGGACCGAGAGAGATCAGTGGTGCCCTTGGCATTTTGAAAAGCCCTTCCTTGTTCTGAACCGCAGTCTCTCCCTTTTTGTCAGCGGTTTCCTTTTCTCCTGGCATGGACCATCCCCACAATTCATTTATATTCACTCTGACACTTCAGCTGCTTACTGGCTTCCTTGGCACCCGACATACTCATCTATCACTTTCTTACTCCCACACTCCCCCTCCCTCTTGTCCCCCCTGAGAATAACATTGACCGTGATGATGAATTCCAAGACCGCAGGGAAAAGGCTAGAAGA
>PVJC01004424.1:36449-64141 GCA_004026665.1 Murina feae
CTCTCCCTCTCCCTCTCCCTCTCCCTCTCCCTCTCCCTCTCCCTCTTCCTCTCCATGTTTGTTTGTTCCTGACTGTAGACACTGGAAGATACTAGAATTAGGCAACAATTGCTAATGGATGGATGTGTGTTCATGTTCAGGCCCACTGTGAGCAGGCCAGAAGATCCTCGGTTCCCCCTTCTCCTTCTCTCTGCCTTCCTACAATCAGATATTTAAGAAGTAGCTGTCACCCAGCCAGTGTGGCTCAGTGGTTGAGCATCAACCCATGCACCAGGAGGTCAATGGTTTGACTCCCAGACAGGGCACATGCCCAGGCTGCAGGCTCAGTTCCCAGTAGGGAGTGTACAGGATGCAGCGGATCAATGTTTCTCTCTCTATTTCCCTCTCCCTTCCTCTTTCTCTCTCTAAAATCAATACATTTTTAAGGAAGTAGCTGTCAACAAATCATAAAGCAGAAAGCAATGTTGGCAAAGGCATGGCAGAAACCTTAACAATAATCACAGTATCTGTCAACTATCAATAGCCGCTGTGGAAAAGCCGGTGTGCCAGGTCCTCGGCAAGAGTTTTCTCCTTCAAACGTCTCAACAGCCCTGCAAGGGGGCTACTATTATTCCCGTTTTACATATGAGGACATTGCAAAACTTTTAGTGACTCGTCCAAGGTCATACAACTTAGCAGTAGAAAAGTTTGATCTTTAACTGTGGTTCCAAAATGTGTGGTATATCGTATTGTTTTATAACAGGGACCTAGAGAAGAAGGCAGTTGAAGGTCAATGCAGAGGTCAAAGCAAAAGAGATGCCGTAGGCAGAGTCCTCCTTGCAGCTCACCCCACGCGTCTGACCCCACGTGCCTGAGGCCACACCGGCCTGAGGTCTGAGTTGCCTTCTTGTGTAGAATCTGCTCTTCTAGCCTTAAAATAGAAACTTCCCGAGTCTTTGTTTTTGAGATCCTTTAGTATTCTCAGCAGATTTCTAACCGTAACTCCCTGGCTGTTTCCTCACTCATGAGTCCTGACAATAGCTAGTGTTCGGGGCACAGTTCTACGTGCTCTAAGAATACAAACTCACACATCTTCATAACAAAACGCCTCCTTTTACCAAACTGTGAGGCACAGGACAGGTAAGTAACCCGCATTCAAATAGGCATTCGAGCTCAGTGGTTCTCAAATGCCAGTCTCCCCCCAACACACACCCGCCCGCCCCGGGGGGCAATGGGCAGTGTCTGGAGACATTTTGGTTGTGACAGCTTGGGGATGCTGATAAACACCCCAATGCACCAGGTGGGCCCATGACAAAGGACCCAACCCAGATGCCAGGAGTCCCGAGGCTGAGCAGCCTCTTCCAGATGTGGAGCCCAGGCTCTTGCCCACTCCTGCCTCCCAGGGGACAGCGTGACAACGTGCGCCTCACGGGTCCCTGCGGAGATGCAGGAGGTCCTGAGCCTGAGCCTCGGGAATGCAGCACCTGGTGGGGGCTTTCCAAGCACGGCTTCCTGCTCGGGACCTTCTGTTCCTCTCTCCCAGGAGCAGTAGCGTCGGGGGGACAGCTGACAGCCGCCCTCCGCTCTGCAGGGTGATGGCAACGGGCTGTGTGCGCGGCGGCGTTTGTGTGTGAAGCGGTGTCGTCTGTGGCCCACACTTGCGCTTCCTCGGGGGCTGGGGCTGAGTAACGGCCGTTTGTGTTTGTGTTTGCAGTGGATTTGGGGATAAGCGTCCAGGAAGACAGTGTGGCCGCTTCTTCCCCCCAGACAGTGGAGACCAGCGCCGTCGCGGGTGCCAGCGGGAAGAGTCTCGGGAAGGAGGCCAAACCCCAGGCACCAGCTGCTAAAACGCATTTTTTCTTGCCTCTCCCTCGGCCGGTACCAGGGCGTACCGGAGACCGAGGCGAGGATTCATCCGAGCCAGCCCGCGCGCCAGGGCGGCCCGATGTCAGCTCCGCGGGCGCCCTAGGGGACAAAGGCGCGAGTGACAGCATGGCCCTGCAGCCCGCAGCTGTGTGGAACACAGGCCCCAATAAAACCCCCGGCCGGACCCCCGCCGGCCACCAGGGCCTCGCTGCCCCTCAAGGACCCGTACCTCAGCCACCTGAGTCAGAGGGAGCAGCCCCCTCCAAGCCTCAGGACTCCGGCTTTTTTAACAAACTCTTCAAACTGGACAAGGGACAGGAGAAGGCACCCGCTGTCAGCCACCAGGAGGCCCTGTGTGCGGCGCGCGAGGACCAGGCCTTCGACATCCCTGGGTCCCCGGGGCTGGCCCATGATGTCCCTGCAGAGAGGGTAAGTGCTGGCAGGACGGTCCGTCTTGCTCTGGGTACAACTCGGGCCCCTGGGTAGGACGATGGCGCACGGATGCCTCTGCAGGCACCGGGGCCCTGGCAGGTGTCAGGCCCTCGCCCCCTGGAACAAACAGCTTATTGTAGTGGTGCCTCCCGTGCGTCGTGGTGGAAGCATCTGCTTGCAAACAGTCACAGCTGTGGCATCTGTTTTATGTAAAAGCCTGCGGAGGTGAGTTACATACAGATGAATCCGTCCTTCCATTTATCAAAGGGGGAGCAAGACAGGTTGCGTCTGTGATCAATGGCAGCCGGAGGGAAAGGCGTTAGCAGAATAAAAATGGTTCCTGAAGACTTCACTACCCTCCAGTCTCGGCGGCTTAGTGACTTTCCGTGGAACACATTTCGTTTCTTATGTCTTTTGCAGTAAAGGGCGGGTTTCTGTAAAGAGCTTTTACTGCTATGGGCTGACCCTGCTATGTACGAATTATTTTCCGGATTGATCTTTAACTGTCTTTTGCAGTAAAGGGTGGGTTTCTGTAAAGAGCTTTTACTGCTATAGGCTGACCCTGTTATGTACTAATTATTTTCCAAAAACCCAGAGTAATACCTTTGTAAAACCTAGATTTTTTTTTTTTTAAGGAAGTGTCCAGAATTCTTTTTTTTTCTTGACACTTTTTTTGCCAAAACTAGTTCTTTTGATCTGAAGAAGAGCATGAGCTTTGAACCATGAAAATGGTTATTTGGGTTCAGGGCAGAGAGAAGAGATCCTTGAATGAAGGAGGAAATAAAAATGAATACATTGCCTTTTAAGGGATTTGTTTCCTTAGTTAATGGACTTTTAAATGACAGTGTTTTTCAGACTTTAGGGTTAAATCAAGTGCCTCTAGTTGAGGTTAGAACCAGGAAAGCATTAGCTGGGCTGAGTTATTGATTATACGCTCATGTGTCAAGACGACCAATATATTTGTCTTAATCACAGCTAACTGCACAGCCATGCTATGGATGCTGACACTGGCTGCCGTTTGTTGACCACCTACTGTGTGCTGGGCTTTGTTCTAAACACGGTACATAGATGGTGTGCATTGCTCTGCAGTTTCACCACATCTGGGGTCATTTAAAGAGTTATATTGTAAATATTAAACAGCAGCTGAAAATTCCAAAGTGTTAAAACTGGGAAAAGGTCACTAGACTGTATGTTTAGTTTCTTACTAACTGTATATATATATAATTGATTTTTTTTACAGAGGAAGGGAGAGGGATATAGAGTTAGAAACATCGATGAGAGAGAAAGAAACATCGATCAGCTGCCTCTTGCACACCTCCCACTGGGGATGTGCCCGCAACCAAGGTATATGCCCTTGACTGGAATCGAACCCGGGACCCTTGAGTCTGCAGGCTGATGCTCTATCCACCGAGCCAAACCGGCTAGGGCACTAACAGTATTCTTATTGTTCCTCTAAAAGTTGCGTCCAAGAAATACGGTATTCAAATAGTCCTTCAAAAGTTTAGAACAAGTGCCCTTCAAATGCCCTCTTCCCCAAATGCACCAATTCGGGAGCCCATTGACCTGCTTTCTACCTAATTCAAAGAAGGTCTGTCCAGGCATCCAGGCACCAAATCTTTGCTGAGTGTGCCACAGTGAGGCCCAGGGGAGGCACTGCTACATAGTGGACAGGACAGAGTGTTCCTGTCCTTGGAGAGTGTGCAGTCCAGCAGGGAAGAGGATAAAAGCCCCACAGGTGTTACACGAGGTGTCAGGTGTCTGCTGGGGTGGGGGGTAGGTGTTGGAGAGGGAGCCCCAACACAGGAGAACCAGCCTCGCCAGCCTAGGGAACAGTCCCTCACTCTATAACCCTCTCGCAGAATGGTGCTTGTGTCAGGGCTATAAACAGGTCATCGAAATTCATGGATATCTGAGAAGCTATGTACTACTTCACTCTGAGTGCAAACACTGAGGGAGCTTGAGCCATTGGTCACAAGCTCCGAAGCCCATCCTGAGCGTGTGGCCCACTGTACAGTCACTGTTTTGTTCACAGGGGCATCCGAAGCCAACCATTGCCTGACTTAGGGAGAGACTGAGCCACTGGTGGGAGACCCACCTGGGGACAGGTGTGGAGTGCCTCCTCCTAATCCTCATCTTAAGGAAGTAAGCCAGGTCAGCCAGCATCTGATCACCACACCTCACACAGACAGACACACACACACACATACACACACACATGCTTCCCCATAAAACCCAGCGCACCCAGCCCGTTACTATTTCAAGGAAAGTGCAGCATCTCCAAGCTGTGCTTTCTCAGCTCAGCTTTCCTCTTCACTGACGACTCTTAGGGGGAGCCCCTCGATTTGAGTGGAATGAGTTTCAAAATGAGGTTGGAGTCAGAAGAGAGGGGCGTGTGCAGGGACATGGCTGGTGTCTGATATAGTCAAGCCCCGAGAGATGCTCTGAAGGTCCAGTGACCTCTCAGAAGACACCTGCAACCCCCTGTTGTAACTTGTCTTCCTCTCAGAGTGAGTCCACGCCCTTATGTCCACGAACAAAATGTGCATCTGTTTTTGTGACACTACCAACCTCCAGTCGTTGCTGGTGGTGTCCTTGGAATTTAATGCCCCTCTGTACTCTGCCTATAAAACACAGACACAGTGTGCAATAGCCATTCATTGTTCTCCTTCGGTCTGTAAACTTGGGGATATGTATGTACATAGGTCTGCAAAGGTCTTTCTCACACAAAAAGCAGCCGTCTGATTGCTAAGGTTTCTCATCTGGTTGCTGGCGGCACAGTGTGTCTCTGGAGACACACACACACACACACACACACACAATTGTTCTAAAAGTGTCATGAGAGAACCCAGCCCTGAGAAAGTAGCAGAAAAAAATGCCTCCATCAATGGCCTGCTGCAGGGAGAAGCCCTTGTGCATAAACGGCCGTCAGTATGTGGATTCAGAGCCCCCGGAGTGAATGATGACTCGGGCTCAGCCATGTCAGCCCTCCCTCCCCTCCCGCACACGAGCCGAGCCCTGTGCCCAGCCCTTCGCGGGATTGGAATTCCAGCCACAAACCCACCGCGCTGTGAATGGGGAGAAAGATGCCACCATTTCATTCTGGGCGGGAACACAAATCTTCTGTTTTCAGGATGACAGTCTGATTTTTGTGCCTCATAAAACTACATTCAGGGCAAAGCAGGACTCAAACAAAGCCAGGATTCATGAACAAACGCAGCATTTACTACGCAGGCCACAGAAAGATAGATTCTATGCCTGGAAGGTTTCGCTGCGCTGGGATTCCCACGAGCCAGCGTGTGGGCAAGGATAAGACTTTTTGTAATTTTCCTCTCTTCCCAGCAACTGAACCAGAGCTACACATTGAAGATTCATCACACACAGAAAATGACAACTTGACCTTTATTGGTTAAAACACGCACACACCCACATGCGCGCGCGTGCACACACACGCATACACACTCACACAATTCTGTTGTCAGCCAGGCTTCCAGAAGTGTCTTAGTGTTGGGGGCAAGAGGAGGCTCCTCAAAAGTGTTGTCAAGCACCGAGGCGTGAGATGGAAACAGGAATATTCCTTGTCGTTTCAATGTTTAATTAAATTCTGCAATTGTTATTTAAACACCAAGCGTGTGCAAGCAGATAAATCATCATCCTAGCCCTTCAGTGATCATACAGTTTCATAAGCGGCACCATTTTTTAAAGGAGAACTATGATATTTGCACTGGTCCACAAATTCGTTCTGATTACAGATATGAAGGAAGATACTCAGTGGTTTGGCGTCCTCTTCCCTTTTCTGTCTTAAACACACTCCGTTCAGGTTTTGTCCTCCACAGAAAGGGCTCTTGTCAGAGCTGCCACCATGTGGCACCTCCCACCCTCAGGGCAGCTGCCAGCTCAGGTGTGTCTCAGTCCTTGCCCTTCTTGCCTCTCACACATGACACAACAGGCCCCTCCCTGAAGCAGCATCTGCATCTGCTTCCTGGGTCCACCCTGCGGGCTATTCTTTATCTCCTCGGCTGGATCCTGCCCTCTCACCTTGGTGTCCCCCAGAGTTCAGCTCTTAGCTATCTTCTCTCACTACCCTCACTCCCTTACAAATCTCCCCCTGGAACCACAGATCCTATATAATAAAGAGCTAATATGCAAATGGTCATCATGCCCTCGTGCCCTCACACCATCGCACCCTCACACTGGGGTGGGGGGACCTGAGGCTGCACCCCCCTCCCTTGAGGCTTAACAGGGGTGGGGCCAGCTGAGTCTGGGTCTCTCGCAATTTCCAGGTGTGTGCAGGTGGGCTGGGACTTGACTCTGGGTCCCACAGCACACCCCAGACTCTGACAAGAGGAAGATTTTCATATACATTTTACTAATTTTCTTTCATTTCTGACACTTCTATTATAGAGAAAGGGCAAATAGCAATATTAAAATATTTCCTCTACCATATTTTCTGGTGTATAAGCCTACTTTTTAACCCAGGAAAATCTTCTCAAAAGTTGGGTGTCATCTTATAGGGCGGGTGCTGAAACTTCCCAGCCGGACTGGAAAATCTGCGGTCGCTGCATACGGTGGGGGGAGCTCAAAAACGGCCACACTCCATTCATTTCAATGGAGCCGGATGGAGACCGCAAGTGTCTCCAGTCGGCTCCTTTTTGTGCCGCATATGATCCCCGCCCAGACTTTTTAACCCAGGAAAATCTTCTCAAAAGTTGGGGGTCATCTTATATGCCCAGTCGTCTTATAAGCCGGGAAATATGGTAATTAATTCCTTTTTAATGTGCATGAATTTCATGCACTGGGCCACTAGTTTAAATATAAGTATCTGATGATGAGTCCTGAATTGTTATCTCCAGCCTAGATCTACCCCTGAAATCTAAGCTGCACTATCCAGCTGCCTTTTCTAGTTGAATGCTCACTGCATCTTCATCTGAATGCTCACTGAGCATCTCAACCTCCATATGTCCAAAACCACAACCACAAAGTGCCTATATGCTGAATGCACAGGCTTCCTCATCTCAGTGAAGGGCAACTCTGTCCTGCTGCTGTCATTTAGGATTGGAATTACAGAATCAATATCTTTAGTAAAGTAGTCAATTCAACCAAACATTGCGGTCAATGAGTCTAGGTTTCAACTCTGCCTCTGTCGCCTACTGGCTGTATGACCTTGAGCAAGTTACTTAACCTCTCTGAGCCTCGGTTTTCTCACCTGTAAAATGGGGCTAATAATTGTATCCAGCATGTGCTCACATGATTCACACTTACGGAAGTTAGATGTCATGTAAAATACTTAACATAGAGATGCTGCATTTTGAAAAAAAGAAAATGTCATTATTATTAGGATATTGGTTTTTCTCCCTATCTGTCACTTCACATTTAGTCTTTTTAGTCCTCTTTTCCATAGTCCTCAACCAGAACTCCAGAGGTAGCAGAGTTGAATCTAATTTGAAAGCTACATAACCAAAGACATAAGTTAAAATGTAGGTTTTAAAAAGTGCAGGAGCTGTGAAATTATTTTAGAAACAATAGAATTTAAATGCCCATGCCCATTATACCTGGCTTCTTAGTCTGCTGTTTAAGGGTATCTATACCCTTCAATCTATATTTCCAAGTGTACTTTCCACTATTCCCTTAAACTTCTCCCATCAGTATGGCCAGCCTTGACTCTGGCAGATGTCCACTGCTTCCCAGTTTTCTCTGCCAGTATTTCTTTTTCTCTGTGTTTATCAAAGTTTTACTTCACTTTCAACCCAAGTTCTTTTCTTTTTAATATATTTTATTGATTTTTTACAGAGAGGAAGGGAGAGGGATAGAGAGTTAGAAACATCAGTGAGAATGAAACATTGATCAGCGGCCTCCTGCACACCCCCTACTGGGGATGTGCCCACAACCAAGGTACATGCCCTTGACCAGAATCGAACCTGGGACCTTTCAGTCCCCAGGCCAACACTCTATCCACTGAGCCAAACCGGTCAGGGCTCAACACAAGTTCTTAAACTGACCGGATGCCCCCCTCTCCTGAGGGGCTTCTGGCAGTATGAATCCCTCTAGCGCAGCGGTTCTCAACCTGTGGGTTGAGACCCCTTTGGCAGTCGAAGGACCCTTTCACAGGGTTCGCCTAAGACCATCCTGCATATCAGATATTTACATGACGATTCATAACAGTAGCAACATTGCAGTTATGAAGTAGCAACGAAAATAATTTTATGGTTGGGTCACAACATGAGGAACTGTATTTAAAGGGCCAGAAGGTTGAGAACCACTGCTCTAGTGTGCTTTGCATGCTATATCTTACATTAAATTCTGTGATAAAATCGCTTCGAAGGAATCATCTCATTAAAACACCACAACTCGCCAGGGCTGTCTGTGTTTTTAGCACTTATAGAGATGAAGAAATCAAAGCCTGAGAGAAACCAACTCACTTATTCCAAGTTTCACAGTTAAAGGAGAATTGGCCAACTCCATCTTACCATGTTCAACATTATGTTTTTACCAGTTGCTAGTATTTGAAACGTGTGCAATAAGGTTGCAAATAGGCAAAATGGAATACTATTACTTTGAGGAAGTGCTCTTCAAAAATGTTAGGAAATAGAAAATCATAAATACCAAGTTAATCTCAAATTAAAAATAGTAACTAAAAAAAGAACCACCTGATTCCATCATTAGAAGGCCAAATAAATTAGAATCTGTGTGTTGTGTTGTGTTGTGTTGTGTTTTGGTTTGGTTTGTTCATCTCAGGGTCTCAAGGCCAAGCCATCTCGGCTTAGTTAATGAGGCAGCGAGAGCCCCAGAGGCAGGGTGCTTGAGCTGGCTCAGGGTCCTCACAGCCCCGGGGCTCAGTTCTTCTCCAGTGTCCTCGTGGACTGACGAGGCTCACAGGCTCCGCCCTGTGGTTTCAGATGGCTGCCTTGGTTGCAAGTTGTCATCGTCACAATGTCCTATCAAATGAAAGGGGTTTCCTAAGACTTACCCAGGGGTGACATTGAGTCCCATGCCTATATTTAGGTAGAATGGAGGTTTTGGAAGTTTCTTCAGCAGAAAGCAGGCTCTGCCCTGGCCGGCTAGCCTGCAGACTGAAGGGTCTCGGGTTCGACTCCAGTCGAGGGCACATATCAGTTGTGATTTGATCCCAGGTCCTGGTCAGGGTGCATGCGGGAGGCAACCAGTCAATGTGTGTCTCTCACATCGCTGTTTCTCTCTATCTGTCCCCCTCCCTCCACTCTCTCTAAAAATCAATGGAAAAATATCCTCAGGTGAGGATTAACAAAAGAAAAGAAAAGAAAAGAAAAGAAAAGAAAAGAAAAGAAAAGAAAAGAAAAGAAAAGAAAAGAAAAGAAGGCAGGCTCTGCCAGCAAAGATGATGTACCACAGTTAGAAAACATACATTCTGTCCCTTTTCGCCCAATGCCAAACCACTCTCAGAAAGCCTGCCACCTGATTCTGCCAGCATTCACCAGTTCTCCCACGACGGGAAAGGGCCTGGTAAACAGATGGCAAACACGTTCTAGGCTTTAGGTTATTAGCTCTTGCAGTTCGAAGTCATTTTTAACGGGTAGTTTTCCTCTAATAAATGTGAACTGCCACTGTCAGAACCGTTGGAACAAATCTTAGAACAGAAGCTTCCACGAATCGCTTGGCCCAACATGACTTACCTGGGAATCACTGTCCACCACTCTCTGCCCACAGCAAATGTATGTTTCTGCTCCACCTCATGCACAGTGGACTTTAAGAGCGTGCCACTCACGCGTCCTTAGAAATGTCCCCAAACTAATGACTGCTTCCAAAAATTAAAGAAAAGAAACAAGAAAGTAATATCTTATTGCATAGTCCTCTGCCCATATTTCACTTGCCATTGGAAATCAAGATGACAAGTTCACTTCCCCCTCCAGTGGAGGAGTTGCTGGGACAGTGGTAAACCCTTGTTTATAGGGAGCGAGCATGAATTGCTTTCTTTGATTTTTCCCAGCCTCCATCTATGACTCCGATGAGCAACCAGTTTATTTAATCTCAGAAGGATAGCATCCCTGCCTCAGTCAGTACCACAGATGAATGAGGCCCCTCCACGAAGGTGCTGAGTGCTAAGAACCCAGTGTGTAGTATCCTGAGGTGAGGTCTACAGAGCATTACAGCAGGTGTTGATCTGATGATGTACAATAGCATCTTACTAGGTAACTGGTCGGGCCTAGCTCGATTCACTTAGTGGAAGCAGAACAAACGAACACTGTTGCCTCTTTTCTCCCAAAAAGGGGAGGAGCAATGGGTGAGGAGCAGATTTAGATCAGTGTCGTTGCAGCTTAGATCCCCTGCATGGAAACATTTCAGAAGGCAACAAAAATCTACCTTTCACGTTGCGATATTTTATGTTCTTTTTCTTGCCTTTTAAATCTCCAGTAACTTTTTGTTGTTGTTAATCCTCACCCGAGGATATTTTTCCCATTTCTTCCTAGAGACAGTGAAAGGGAAGAAAGGAGGGGGAGAGAAAGAAAGAGAGAGAGAGAGAGAGAGAGAGAGAGAGAGAGAGAGAGAGAGAGAGAGAGAAACATCAATGTGAGAGAGACACATAATATAACTGGTTGCCTTCTGTACATGCCCTGATCAGGGTTGAGGATCAAACCTGCAACTCAGGGACGTGCCCTTGACAGGGAATCGAACCTCAACCCTGATACTCGGGCCTATGCTTTAACCACTTAGGCACACTGGCCAGAGCAGAAACCTCCAGTAAACCTTCATCATGTACCTGGCTCACTAGGAGGCTTGTTGGAACCATGGCACTTGGGCAGTACTTAGTTTTCAAGTCCTAAAACACACATGCTTTCTCGATGAGCAATTTGACATCTAGGGATTTATTGAGAAAAGGAGCAACATTTCATGCACAAGACTTATTTTTTTTTAGTTCCGCATTACAAGAGAAAAGCTGGAAAGATACAAAAGTTCCAACAGGACAGCTTTTATCGTGATTACGGTACCACCCTTCCACTGGACATCAGAAGCAAGAATGACATAGAAATAGAATCCTGGGCATGTGAAGGCAGTCATCATACAGTGTTAGTCAAGACGCGCAGGCTCCCCAACAGCATATACAGAAGGATCCTTCTGATGCCTGCCTGCCCGCTGGTCCATGTTTCATCCTTCCTCCCAAAGCAGTGGAGAGTAAAAACTTGTGAATTGTTAGCAGTAGTTTCTGTCCATAGGGGGATAAAGGGAGAATTTTATATTTTTCCTCTTTGTTCATCTATATTTTCTCTTTTTTAGAAAGGGAGGAAGCACCGCCTACTGCCTAGCTAATTAAAAATAAAACGAACCACTACAATCTAGGTAACTTCCTGTTTTCCCCACTAGGCTGCGCTGCGAGGCTTGAGGCATCCTGAGTCCAGTAGAAATTGCAACAGCAGCTACTCACGGCTGCTTCAAGGTTACTTTATGCTTACAATCATTCCCACGCTGTGCCGCCCTGAGCCTGCGTGGCAAGTCCTTGCTCAGAAATCACGCTGGCTTTTAAAGATACCCTTAGTGCAGTAACCCCCAGTAGGAGATGGGAAGGAGAGATTTTGTAATTGCTGGGCACCTCTCCCAACTGGCATTTTTTAGGGTGGTGCTATTTGTGTTCATTCCCCTCTTTAACCAGAGGGTTCAAAGATGGGGGTACATTTATATCCTTTGATGCAAACGGGGCAGGAATAGTGGGGGAAATAAACCTACAAAATCAGCTACAGTGACAGACCCTCCTTGGGTGAATTTCAGACTGGTGGTAAAACAAAGTAAAATAATAATATTAATTACTTAGTTAATACCAACCTGCTCAGAGCATTGGGATGTTCCACAAAACATGTTTTAGTAGACTTTTGGTTTGGAGTGAGTTCCTGCTTGCTTATTAACTTGCTTTCTTTTCAAGGCAAATTGGAAGAAGTAAATTTCACCTGCAAGAATGAACCCAGTGCCATTTTCCTCCCTAAATCTGACCAAGGCTCTATGCAGGGGACGGTGCTCGCAGGAGGAGGAAAGGACAGACTTAGTGATTGCCTGGAGACCACTGTTGCCTGTCAAAGCGTGCCCTTTGTGCTGTTGGGGCATCCAAGTGGGAGAGGAAACTGGGCTTTTCCTTTTATTTTAGGCAGCATGTGGCTCAAATTTCTAACAGATGGAGAGGAGCGGGTTTTTGTACCACTCAACATTTCTCAGGCAAATTTCCCTGTGTTAAACGATACGTTAGGCCCCAACTCGGCACAGAGGTACAATGAAACCAGTGAGGTACAATCAAAGAGGAACTGTAGACGGGGCAGACGCCTATCACCAAGTGTCCCAGACGAGGCGTTTTTAGCCTTGATCATCTTGCCTTAACCTACACTTTCACTTTGACACTGTTGACTTAGCTTGCAGGAAGGAGCCTGAACTCCAGTTGACAATTTGCGGATGAAAGAAGGCCCCCCGAGGTTCCATATGGGCTTTATTACAGACAATCAAATTATGACACAGCGGCATTATTTTTCAACATGACAAATTGTGATCACTGAACCAGTGTTCCTGTCTGATTGCTCTTTGATGCCAACAGAAAGGGGGGAAATGCAGGCTTCATCCACACGACGCAGCCCAAGCTGACACTAGGAACACCTGTTGGCTTCAAAGAAGCTCCCAGACGCTGCCTGGAGAATGTGTGTGCATCTGTCTAAGATTTCTGTTTGCTGAGAATGATCTGGAGGCTTGAGGAGAAAAGCAAAACCATATTTGTGGTTCAGGACCAAGATCCTACAAACAACCCAATAGTTAAGCCACAGGCCATACTCTGGTGGCCTTCAGTTATGTCATCTTCCCAACCATGTGAAGTCTGGCCCTCGGGAGAGTTTTTAAAAGTTGGAATTACTGGCCCACGTTATGTGATCATTGTAATTTTTAATGAAAATTAAGAAATTATAGAATGGTATACTTGTCTACCAATACCACCCCAATAGATGATCATTGTTTGTATTTTTAAATGTATCCTTCTAGGGATTTTTGAACATCCACCAGTAAATACAAATATAAGTTATTTCTCCTTTTTTTGCACAAAAGGTAATGTAATATACACTGCTCTATTTTGTACTCTTTTTCAGTTAGCGCTGCTTCCCATATCTGTATAGAAAGAGCAGTGCTATACCCAGTGGCTCATTTGCAACACTTACAGAGTTTTCTGTTGAACAGATGTACCATCATATATTTAACTAGGACTTTATTAATGACATTTGGTTGGTTTCCAAACATTCACTATTGCCTCACTGCAAATCTCGTATCTTTGTTATTTCACACATGTTGTGAATTGAGGTTTAGTATTAAGTCTTAGAAGTGAAATTGCTGACTAAAAGAATATATTCTTTTCTCAAGTTTTGGTTGATAATGTCGAAATGTTATCAGGGCTGAATTAATTTAGACTCCAGTCAACATTGTCTGAATGAGTGCCTGTGTGTCACCCGAGCTTCCCAACTGAATGTTTCCAAACATTTAGTTATTTTCACTTACAATCTTTCTTTTCATAACCTCTGGATTTTGAGTGAAAGTTAGAAAAGTCTTTTTGATCCAAAATTATAAAACATTTTTCCATGTTTTCTTCTAGTATTTTTATTCCTTTGGATTTTATCCTATTATGGGGTTGAATAATAACAACAGGTTATTTTTTTTTTTCAAATGGCCACTGTGTTGTCCCTACATTATTTATTAAAAAGTGCTTCTTCACTTTGATAGATTTGAGATATGAGCTTTATTATACACTAAATTCTCATATGTCTTTGGATAAAATGTATTGTATATGGATGATGAAAATAGCAGGGGGGAAAATAGAGATACAAGAAAGTAAAATAGGAAAATCCTTGTTAAGAAGATGATATTTAAGTAAACACCTGAAGGAAGAGAGATGATTGAGGCAATGCAGTGTGGTACTTAAATAAGCTTTTTGGCCCTGGCCATATAGCTCAGTTGGTTAGAGTGTCTTCCCAATATGCCAAGGTTGCAGGTTCAATCCCTGACCAGGGCACATACAGGAATCAACCAATGAATGCATAAATAAGTGCAACAACAAAGCAGCCTCTCTCTCTCCCCCTCTCTCTCTCTCTTTCTCTCTATAATCAATAAAAGAGCTTTTTGCCTCTGAAATCACTTGGGTGTTGAGTCAAATCCCAGCTCCATTCTATGACCATAGGCAAGTTTGCATCAATTTATTAATCAGTAAACATGAAATTACAAATACGACGTACTTCATGGGATCATTCTAAGAATTCAATGTGATCTTTTTAACTAGCTTAGCATTGAGCCTGACCCATAAAGTTTGGTCATTTTTTTTATCATCACGGACATTTGTCCTTCTCATTATACATTCCTGAAAGAATTCATGGCTGCAAAATATTCCATTGTGTGGTCATAGGTAAATCTCAAGTGTTAATATTCATGTGCTGCTTTATTTACCTACTAGAGACGTGATGCACAAAAATTCATGCAAGACTAGGCCTTCCTTCCCCCAGCTCCTGGCATCAGCTTGCCTCGGGCACCCGGGACCCGGGCTATCTTCCCTGGGGCTGCCTACAGGCACTCAGGACCCGGGCTAGCTTCCCTCCAGCCCCAGCTTCTTCAAGAAAGATGTCCAGAATGAGATCCGAAAGGACGTCCAGCCTAATTAGCATATTACCCTTTTATGATTATAGATTCCAGACTTTTTCGTGGATCTTCAGCCTTACTCTTCCAGCACTACCCTCTAATGCTTTTTTTGTATTTATTTATTTGTTTAATCATTTTTTTATTTTCACTTTCAGTTGACCTACGTTATTATATTAGCTTCAGGTATACACCTTAGTGACCAGATTTAATCACTTATTACACAACTTAACAAGTGATCACCCCAATAAATCCCTCGCCCATCCAGCACCATGTCTAGTTATTAGAATATTATTGTACCTAATAATGCTTTTTAAAAACTTTTTAACCTTGAAATTCTTGTAGATTCATATAGTTGGTGTTTGGCCGATGCAGAGCAGTTATTGTCTGAAAGCTTTCTGTTGCTAGACTGGCCCTTTGGTTGAGAGAGTGGCCTTTTGAGAGGGTTTTTTTGGTCAGAGCCCGCTGGTATGTTCAGGTAGCCAGCCTCTTTAATTCCAAGTCTAGGACGTATGAGGCCAGAAGGAACCCTGGGGAATTCACACCATGTTGTTTCTCGGGTCCCACTGGTCTGCTTCTCCTTTCCACCTTTCAGAAGCCTTTGTGTTTGTTTTCTATCTAATGCCGAGAGTTTTCCATTGTGGGGAAAAGAAGGATGAGAGAATGTGTGTATCTCCATCTTCCAGAAAGAAGAATTCTATGTTCTTTGTTAAAAGGCAGTCTGGGAAGAAAAACAGTATCTCAAGAAAAGGGCTCAAGTTCAATCTTAGTTTCAATTTGAAAAATAACAGAACTCTCCCTCAGAAAGAGGCCCATGTAAGCAAACCACTTCCTTGCACTGAGCGCCTGGTCATCCCTCAGTTGCTGTACAAGCCTTGAGATGTTGCTGCACCTGGAGTCAGAGGGGAATGCCTTCAGATGGAAACTCCCGGGGAAGATGGGAGGGCTGGGGGGCTCCTCTCTTCCTGAGTTCTGTAGAGCTTCATCTCCCTGTCAGAGTTCCTTTCCTCAGTGAAGAAGTACTAAGGGCCCCCTCTCCCTTAGACCCATCATGCCAGGTTTTCCCTGATAGTAACCTTGTCTGTGTGGACCCAACCTGCTCCATGCAGATCCAACCTGGTCCATGTGACCCAACCTGGTCCATGAAGATCCAACCTGGTCCATGCAGACCCAACCTGGTGCATATGGACCCAACCTGCTCCATGCAGATCCAACCTGGTCCATGTGGACCCAACTGGTCCATGCAGACCCAACCTGGTCCATGCGGATCACCTGACATTCTACCAATTCATTTCCTTTTCAGTTGATTTTGCTGTATTTCATGTTTTTTCCAAGAAGTTTGATAAATGTCCCCTTGTGTTTAATCCTGGGAGCAGGGTGACCTAGACCCAGATCCCTCCATTACCTGTGAGCACTGGGGCCCAGGCCATGGTTCTATAAGACTAGAGTGGCTCAGAGCAGCTGGCCCAGCCTAGGGGTCAAGGACCTTCCAGAACAGATGCTTCCCCCACATCCTCACACACAGTCTCTTAAAGGAGCCTGTTCCTCATCTTTAGTTTCTACCTTGCAGTCCTCACTGCCTGAGTCATATGTCACGTTTACTGATTTATTTGTTTTGCGGGGGCCAGGAGCGGGGGCGGTCAAGGAATCAGCTTCCCTCACTTTACCCACCTCCAGGCCAAGCTCCCCACTCTAAGTCCAGTCCCCAGGTACTACCCTGCCTATCCTGGATGTGTTTCATGTATCACCTGCCACCTCAGCCAATGAACCAAACAGCTTTACAGTCCCAAAGTCATACCTGGTGAAATCTTCCTAGTGAAATATTCCTTTTTTTGTGTGTGAGAATGTTTATAAAATTATATAATGTGCACACTTCTTAACCCAGAAATTCCACTTTTGGAAATTTACTCAAAGGAAATGTAGATACACATGATTGATTAAAACCACTGTTTATAACATCCTAGATGTAAGTGCCCATCAGTAAGGATATGAGACAGTAAATAATGTCACAATCAGACAATAGAATAGCACATGAGACATGAAGGATGATACAGATCTAAATGTATTGCAATGGAAAGGTGTTTGTGCTATTTTACTATGTGAGGGGGAAATGAGTTGATACAGGTAGCACCACCCCATTTATATAAAATTTATTTACATCCATTCATCTATTAAGTAGTCAAATGGTTCATATGTACTGAATGCCTGCTGTGGGTCTCCCTGCCCTAGATATTCAAGAAACAGCTGTAAGCAAAGTCAATGTAATCCCTGTCTGTGTCAAGCTTCCAGTCTCGTGGGAATAGTAAGAAAAGGACAGAGACCAAGTAAATAAAGGAAAATGTGGTCATAGCTAAGACAGAAAAGAGCAAGGGACAGTCTTAGGACAGTGGGGGAAGGGGGATGGCGGAGATGACTTAAGACTTGAAGGATGAATGGAAATTATGCATGGGCAGACAGAGAGGGAGAATGTTCTAGATAGAAAGCCTTGAGGTTGGAACTAGCTTCCGGTATGTTTGAGAAACTCAAAGAAAGGTGGGCGGGGAGAGTGGAGTGAAGGAGAGAGTGCCACCCAGAGCCTGGAGTTGAGGACCTGGGCCAGACCATGTAAGACATGGGAGCCCCTGACTCCATGGGCCATAGGAAGCCTTTGGAGTGGGAGGCGGGGTTTGCTGAGTCAGTAATGGATTGGAGGAGTTCAAGCAGATGGAGGGAGCGAGGAGAAGGGGGGCCGGGAGGGCGGGCGAGGAGGGCACCCATTGCAGTCGCGGGGTGGAGAGATGGCTAGGGCTTGACCCAGGGTCACAGAAGTGGAGATGAGACAGGAGAACAGAGTCAGAATATATCCTACCCCCTGGCTGAGTTAGAGAGAAACTCAGTCCCTGTAGCACCTTCCTGGCACCAATAAACAACCAGATCCAGATAACACAATTATTATTTTAAAATACCAGTTCTTTTCGTAGTTGCTATGTTTCACCATTGTGTGGATTGTGAGACCTCAGACACATCTCTGGGGATCACTGAGCTAGGAGACCACAAAGATGGAGACCACTGGCATCATACACAACCTCTTTGCAGAACAGGCAGAAAAGGGTTTTTGTTTGGAATGCAACGTGCACGGCTGTGTTTTTACCCTCCAAACAATGTCTCTCCAACTAGCTGCAAATGCTGAATATGTTAGAAAGAGTGGAAGGGGGAGGAAGAGTGACTCTTACAAGCTCCTGATTGTTCTACACACCCGTGGGCAGATGAAGTATGGCTGGAATTAGGGGACAAGGGAGAGAGGGGTGTGAACCAAAAATATTACTTTGAGAGTCTACATTCAACAAGTTGCAACTGTGAAAATGCTGTTTTGCTCCTAGGACATAGTTGAAGGCCAAGACAAGGGACAGGAAGTCATACCCGTGAGTTGCTCTCTCCCCCAGGACCCTGAAGAATTGGAGATTGCCAAGGAGACAACAGCTATCACTGAGGATAATAATCCCATCATGAGCTTCTTAAAAACACTGGTAAGTCATTTCCTTCCTTTCCCCCTCAATTCTATTGCTCAAAAGTTTTGTTATTCTAAGAATAGTGCACATTTGAGTGTCATTGTTCTGACTGATGCAGCTGGGACGCTGGAGAACAGCAACAAGATGTGTTTTGCAAGGAAATTGTTAGAGCAGACTTTCAACGAGGGAGACTTTGGAAATGGGAACCATGGGTGCGTACATTCCATAACGCTGGGCTGTATTGTGATGGAACTCGATTGCAATTGGGTGGTCATTGATCATGAAAATAACTGGAGAATTTGTCTTCACGTTCTTAACCCATCAAAGCATTTGACACTCACATGGCAGATGTGATAGGAACCACTCTCTATCTTGATCCAGCTCAGTCTACCGTTTGAATTGGGTGGAGGGAGGGACCCATGTCTCCTGTGGCTTGCTCGTCTCTGACCCTGAGGAGAAGAGCCCACGGCCTGGCACATGCCAGATCTTCAGAAAGGGGCTCGTAAATGAAGTCATTAAGCAGAGAGCTCCAAGTGTGTCTAGGCCACTTCCAAAGGCCAAGACTAACTTCAGAGGAAAAACCCAAAAAAACACCAAAGGGTTGTTTGTGCATTTGTTGGATCAGTGGCAAAATCGATGGAAAGTCTGCGGTATCCCAACAGTCAGTTTTTTAATGTGGTCAAACTCTTCGTGAATGTATGAGATCTGACGCATTTCATTATAAAACATTCTGTTTTGTTAACTTTTGTATACTAGGTATACCAGAAGTCTGTGGGTTTCTACTCTGTGAAAAGGATTTTTGGTTACATTCTTTACCTGTAGAGTGAATGAGGATGACCTAAAAATTATGTGTCTATGAAATACCATCACCCTAAAGAGCTATAAGTTTTAACATTTGATTTCTCAAACTTTTAAGGTGTCACCAAACAAAGCTGAAACAAAGAAAGAGCTGGAAGACACGGTAGGTAGTGGGAAGTGTGTTTGTGCTTGGGTTCATGTATAGAATTGGATTTGAATTGGTGTCTGCATCTTTGTTTCTTGAATTTGTGTGTGGATGTGCATATGCACATATGTACATTTTTAGCAATTTGATAGCACTGTTAGATTGTCTTTTAAATGTCTCATTTATGTTAATGGCATTTTAATAAAAGTTTTAGTGGGAAACTTGAAATATATGTCAATCCTGACTAAATAATGCCACAACAATCCATTTCTTATATAGAAGAAGAGCAGAATACTAATAATTATCTATCATCTTGGTCTCTTTAGCTGTATGTAGAGAGACCCAAGGAATATAGTCAAAATTAGCTCATGGAAATGAGGAAGAGGTGAGACTCAATTTATAATGGAAGTAAAGGCTGATATGTTTTTGGTCTTTAAAAAATATGTTCCTTGTTTTTCATGTCGTTTGGAGAAAAAATAAATCTCACTGCAAAGGCAATTATTTGATGAAATGAGGTAGTCACCAGTGGACATGCCCAAGGAGTTAAGATGCCCTAGAGAGCCAGGATTTTTTCACTATCATCCTGAAATTCAGCCAATTCTCCTCAAAATAAACTTGGTTTGGAATGACTTCCTTCTAGAGATGTTTTCGCTTCACACTTGACAAAACTGATTATCTCCAGTGGATCATTCGACTTAAAGTCCACGGGCTCCTAAGGAAAGTTTAGATTGGCGACAGCTAAGTGTCTTGCATCCTCCATTTAATAACTGAGAGTGTTTTGAAAGACGCCAGGACCAAATAAATGGCTTGGCCAGCCAAATACATCTGCTGCCCATATTTGAAGGGGCTAAGTTATGAAAAGGATCCTAGAATTTGTCACAGACCTGTGTTTGAGCTCTGGTCCTACAACCCAATTGCTATGTAATCCTAACCTGTTTGAGCCCAAATCTCCACTTTTATAAAATGGAGACAGCAAAAATTTTCTCTCTCCGGCCCAGGATTGAGTGAAAGTTGGACAATGCCTGGTAAACCATGGAGCTCTCTTCAAATGTCAGTGATCCCTATTTCCATAACCACTGTAAGGCAGACAGCACCGTGATTACATTTATCTGGTACTGACTCATTTCTATAGAACTTTATGTTTTTATTGAAAAAATAGAGCACAGCTGGTGTGGCTCAGTGGTTGAGTGTCAACCTGTGAACCAGAAGGTCATAGTTCAATTCCCAGTCAGGACACATGCCCAACCCCCAGTGTGGGGCGTGTAGGAGGCAGCCAATCAATAATTTTTCTCTTATCATTGATGTTTCTATCTCTCTGCCCTCTCCCTTCCTCTCTGAAATCAATAAAAACATACTTTAAAAAAAGTTAAAAAAAAATGGATATCTGAGTCATGTGCATGTGTTTTCCTGTGGAATTATTCATTTGCTATAAAGCAGCCAGTGTCAAGTTCAATGAATATTTTGGGTCCAAAGTTTCTCTTTTGGGTCTGTGTTTTGTATTGTTTGAGGACACATAGCACAATCGGCTATAAATAGTGGGGTATGTGGGTGTGTTTTGTGGCTTAAGTGACATGATGCTCTCACTCCCTTCAGCTGCTCACACACAAGACTAGTCCTCCACCCAGAATGTGGTCCCAACTAAACGGGCCTGTCTGATAAAAACCTCACTGTCCAGCCCAGATAGCTGTGGGGTCCCTGCTGGTGGAGCCCAGTTTCAAAGGAGGGTCTTCTAAATGTAGGTTGTCCTTGACACCCACAGACCTCTTTCCACAGCCTTGGTTCTCATACCTCATCTTTTTGACATGTTTTCTACTGCGGTTCTTGGAATCATACTTTTGAAATGTCTATACCATCTGTCCATCCTTCCATTTGGGGAATTTTTAGCACACTGCACACCCTACACAAAATAGCCCCCAATTTGAGTCAACAACTCTGAATGGTTGTGGCTGGGCTACTTCAGTTCCAACCTCTCCTTTCTTTGGCTCAGTAAACTGGCTCAGACTAGAAGCTTCTTTGGCCTGGGAGATCTGCCCATCTAGAAGTCAGCTAACATGTTTGTGGGTGACACTGCTTCCCTGAAGTCCCTATCACTGAATTAAAGGAGGTTCGTTAGGGAATGAAAGTCACTTGATTGTAGGACACAAAAATCTATCATTTGTTGTCTTCGAATATTTTTCTTCCCCAAGTGACAGTACCATTTAGATATTTAAGACAATCAAGTAGAGACTGTGTTACCTTTTTAACTTTGTAGATTTTTCATCTGGGTATTTTATGTCTTATAGACAGAGTTGAAATGTTCTGTCATTGTCTTTAGCAAATGAAGTTGTGTTCATCTGGGTCATTGAAAGAGGTTGCCCTGTTGAAAGCCCATGTGTGCCTGCCATGGACTGGGCTCTTTTTCAAAGAGAGAAAACAGTCCCGGGACGTCTTGTGGTTGGGGAATGCCTGTGATATACTGGGGATTGACAAAGTGCTTGAATGTACTTAGAAACAATGGCGGGAATGGAATTTGTTTAAAAACAACGTGCTAAGTTGTGACTGCTATTGCCCAAAAGGCGTGCAAAGCAGAAAGTGTCTGTGATGGGCAAGCTGGGCAGAAGACATCCGAGATCCATACGAAAGGCGCCAAGAAAAAGCACCTGGATAGCCCCAGGCTAGGACTCGCCTTTAGACGGTTCTTTAGGCATAAGGTCTGTATTTGTTGAACTAGGAGGGGAACAAAGAACCCTGGTCTTCACCACACAATGCACAAGCCATTCCATATCTACCCAGCTCTGCTTCAGGGAAGAGAGAGCCTTGGGTGGTTGGATCTATTAAAGGGGGATTCAAGATTCTGTGAATCAAATTTTAGTAATTTTTTTTAAAGTCTCCATATTTATAAACATCTCACACTGGTTTCTTCCTAGCGTGGACCAGGGTTCTGAAACTATTCTTCTAACCCAGTGTTTCCCAAATGTTGAAAGAATGCATGCCACGGTCACCACTCTTGTCATATACACTATTATTAACTTGGTATTTTTATATTGAAGTCAACCCATTTCCTAAAAGCATCTTTAAAGGAAACTTTACATTACATTTTACATAGGAAATCAGAATCCTCGTATGAGGAAGGTAACTATTCATATGGCTAATTAAAAAAAAAAAAAAAAAAAAAGAGCTTACATTCTAGTTACCTTGTTTGTGTTAAGTCCAAACCTAATGCCCTTTGGAGCTTTACTGAAAGGCAGTTAGCCACCAGCAGACCAAGAATTTCCCCCAAATCTTCTTGGAATAGTTCAATGAGAGTTGAAAAAGGAAAAGTATTTTCACTATTTGGGTGTCATTTCATGTCATATCTCTGTGCAAGGTAAAAATCTTCTCTGATACCATCAGTGGTATGCTTTCTACACTTTGGGAAATACTCTTCTAACTTACAGATAACAATTGTGTCTTTCTCTGGCCTGTTCCATCCATTGCCTGTATTAACTGAGCTTATACTGAACCCACATGAAAACCCAGGCAGAGCAAAACAATGAACGGGCAGGACAAGTTCTATCTCCATGTCCTTAGGAGTCCTTTGGGGGACTTCACTCTTCCAATGGCTAAGAAGATGCCAGTGTTGGTCTGAAACCATCCATTAAAAGCACCCTTGAATTGGGCCAGCGGGCTTGGAAATTTGTCTAAAATATCAACCATTCTGCACTAAGTTGAATGATCTTATTAAAAAATGTCCCCAGCTGGATGAGATAGTCCCAGGACTGTGTATGCAAATAAAAGCTCCATAGAAATTCTCATGGATGAATCTATATTTGCATAAACGTGTTAGGAAGCCACCCTTCAATTTCCATACAGGCTGTTTTTGTTAGGTAAAGAGAGAAAGGGGTGATAGAATTTGCCATGGAAGGGAGAACGTTAAAAAGCAGTGGTACTGTGTGCAGAAGCCCATTTGGCAACAGCTAGTGAAACATCATAGGCCTCATACAACAGATCCAGCCGAGTCCTCTGGAGCCCCGGTGAGTAGGGGCCTTAGAAGTGTGAGATGAGTACCCAGCCCTAGCCCTGCATTTCACAATGGCGTTCATCTCATCCCCCTCCCCCAAACCCCCCAAGTTCAATCTTCCTAGGACTTCCCCAAATCACTGGCCTCTCTTCTTGCTCCTGAGGTGCATATTGGGTAGAACTGGATTGGAAGCGACTGAAGGTGCAGAGGCAGTCCCTGTCTGGGATGCTACAATTCGTACACAGGACTTTGGGGTTTTGCCTTGAGTTACACTCAGCCTCTTTTCATGTAGAAGTGGAATAAGAGGATTCCCAAATGTTCTTAATTCTCGTATGCAGCAGTTTGGTAGCTCTCCCTGGCTCTTATCTCCAGAACTAGGACTGTTTATTTTCTTTACTTGATTATCCTGTTGTGCAAAACGATAGGAACATAGGGCCATTGAAACTGACCAGTCAGATTCTATCAGTAATCCTTGTGGCGTGATTACAGGAGGTGTGATTAAAATCATTCTGCTTGATTTTATTGTAACCTAGAACAGAAGAGAAGAAGCTAAGCCCTGGCTGGTTTGGCTCAGCGGATAGAGCATCGTCCCAAGAATGGAAAGATCTTGGGTTTGAGTGTGATTCTGGTCAAGGGCATGTACCTCTGTCTCGCGCTCCATCCCTGGCCTGGTTGGGTGCATGCAGGAGGCAACTAATTAATGTGTCTCTTTCACATCAATGTTTCTCTCTGTGTGTCTCTCCCCTTCACTTCCACTCTCTCTAAAAACCAATGGAAAAAAATATCCTGGGGTGAGGATTAACAAGACAAAATAAAAGAAATTCAAGGATGAAATACTGTCTTTTAGTTTTGCTCTAAATGATTACCAATTCTGGTTAATGCTTAGGTTAATTTCTCTAAGTCTCAATTTTCTTCCTATAAAAAGAATTCTTTAGTCTAAAAGAGTGGAGAAGCCTGGAATTAATAAATGGAATAAAATTCTTGCTATAAAGAATAAAAGTGTCAGCTCTCCTTGGCTGAATCTGAATCTGCAATGCCTCAGATTGGAACCTTCTCATACGTCCCCAAACACTCGGCATGCCCACAGGCTCACAGGACAGGTGTCGTTTTAGAGTGCTTTTGCCACACCCAGAAGTGCCCCGTCCCCACTCAGGTTTTCCCCAGGGCAGTCATCAATCCTGCCAGCGCTATTGCAGTTGCTTAATGACCCCACCCACACTGTTTGGATGGTTAACTTGGTGCTTGCTGCTTACCCTGAGGTGCTGTGGTATTTGTCCAGCTCGTGGCTGCCCCATCATTGTGCTCAGCCCATTCAGCCAAAGCCACATGAGGGTTCCACACACACAAAGCCCCCAGATTCTGAAGTTCTAGAACTTCCCTCTCTTCAAAGAAGCACAGAAAACATAGCGTGTGGCTTCAAATAGTCAAATTGATGTTCTCTGCAAACACTCTTTGGAGAGGCGATGTGCTGTGTGGAAAGAAAGTCAAAGTTCAGAACTGAGGCCAGGCTGTGGCCCCTAACTAATGTTGAGCAGATCATGGGCCTCAGTTTCCCCGTCCCTGAAAATACTGGCATTGGCCCAGAGGGTCTGTAAGACTCTGTCCAACATTAAAAGTACCATGAAACTTCCTGAATTTCCACAGCCCAGTTTTACTGCCGGATTTTTTTTTTTTCTTTTAGTCAGAGATCTGACATCCCTAGAATTGAAAGGGCTCGTGTCACAAACTCCTGGAGCACAAATCATAAAATGAAGATGCTTAAAAGGGGTCAGGTCAGATGGACCGAGTGTTAAAATTGATTATGCTGGCCAGACCCATGTGGCTCATCGGCTGAGTGTCAATCTATGAACCAGGAAGTCGTGGTTCAATTCCCGGTCAGAACACATGCCTGGGTTTCGGGCTCAATTCTCAGTGGAGGGCATGGAGGAGGCAGTCAATCAGTAATGCTCTCTCATCACTGATGTTTCTATCTCTCTCTCCCTCTCCCTTCCTCTCTGAAATCAGTAAAAATATTTTTTAAGAGAAAACAATTACTAATGCCGGTGTTCACTCATGTTGAAATCAATTGAGGCTACCTTCCTCCTAACTCTCTTTACCCCATGACTCAGGAGGAGGCAGAGCATGGGAGGTCATGGCCTTGTCCCTGAGGAAGTCAGACATCCTGGAATTGGACCTCAGCATGGCTGGCCAGAATGGGGACAGGAAGAGAGAGAGAGAGAGAGAGAGAGAGAGAGAGAGAGAGAGAGAGAGAGAATATGAATGGGGAAGGGGGACAGGAAGAGAGAGAGAGAGGAGGGGGAGAGTGGAAGAGAGAGAAGGAAGGAAGGAAGGAAGGAAGGAAGGAAGGAAGGAAGGAAGGAAGGAAGGAAGGAAGGAAGGAGAGAGAGAAAATAGGGGTCAAATGAATAACACTTGAAGTTTTGAGTTTTGAGTCAATTACAATCTATTCAATTACTTCTAATTTAAATATAGAGGCTCCATCTAAAGGGGAAGAAATGGGGTTTGTGGGGGCTCTCCCCACCCAAGAGCCTTTCGCTCAGTCTAGCTGTCTCATACGTACTCGTAGCCTGGGTCAGCATCTCCACAGCGGAGCATGGGAGCAAAATCGAAAACTTCCATTTTAAATTATATTTATTTTAACCCTCTGTAATTTTGAACTGGGGCTAGTAGAACAATGCATCTCTGTAAGATAAGCAGGCATGCATGTTAGAGGTGTATGTTCACAACGTTTGTACTGATAGGAACATAGTCAAGATCCCCTGAAGACCAATGGCCTGGATGCGCATTAACCTTCTAACCGCGAAGTGCCTCTTACAACCAGCTGGGCTCCTAATGAGCTACTTACATAAGCATGATCAATTATGGTTCCATGGGTATTTTTATCCAAAAGGAAAGTCTCTTGACCTTTCCCAAGATTTTAACACAAGCCCACATTCATAGGAGCATATTTGGAAAAGTATGAAGAAAATTAACATGCACAACCCCAGCCCGTGTTTATAAAAGAGAGATCTTTCACTTTTGAGATCTGGAGATCATTTTCAATTTTGCTTAAAACTCTATAGGGTGCTGAAAAGTCACCTGCTACGTCAGCGGACCTGAAGTCAGACAAAGCCACGTTTGTATCCCAGGAGACCCAAGGGGCAGCCAAGAATCCTACACCCACAGAAACAGCAAAGAAGGGTGCCAAGCAGAAGGGGGGCGCCTCCCCTCTGCCTCTGGGCAAACTGTTCTGGAAAAAGGTAAGTGCTGGTCTCAGGATGTGGAGAGTGCGTGGGGCTGGGATGACTTGAGAAGTTATTTCCATTGGGCCAATCAATGAACTCAGCAACATGTGGTGTTTCTTTCTCTTCTGCAAAATGACTCAAGTAGCCATTGAGTGGAAGACTTACTCATTGACTCCGAATGACATGCCTTGCATAGTATAAACATGTGTTTCGTGGGAAAGGAAGGGAAAGGAACAAGTAGAATATTTCATTCTTGGAATTACTCCGGTTCATGACTGCGGGTTGTGGCATTTCATGACTTCATTGTCTTTTGAAAATCACTTATTACTCCCGCCCCCCACTTCCTCTGAGCCCTCTTTGCCTGGCGAGATGAGGCCCTGCTGGGCTCTGTTTGCCCCCCTCCCCCGCCCCGCCAGGTATAGGCAGTCACTAGAAGCACCAGGTTTCATGGGCCTTTGGAAAAGCCAAGGTGTCCACCGGCGTCCCTCGGGGCAAGCACACAACATGCTCTGTGATGGGAAAATGTAAACCACGGGCTGATTTGTTCCTCTCTAGAGCTGAGGAGCCGTGCGAGGGAATGGTTTGGGTGGGGCTGACTCATTCTGAGAGCTGTTGTTTGGTCATCACAGCTGCCACACATGTTCCCAAGTCTTGCGTGTTTCCACTGTGGCCAAATGATGAGCAAGACATGGGGATGAGGCAGGTGGTGGGTGTGGGAAAATCTAACTTAGGAATTTCATCAAAACCCGTGCCACTTGCCCACACAGCCAGGCAGGTGATGATGCAGGCACCGCTGAGGCGTTAGTTTATTCCCTCACCTGGAATCCTGGGTTCCTGGCTGGATTTCTTAATGTCCCCCCTGTGTGTTTTCCTGCCTTGAGGAATTCTTCCCTCCAGGTTCAGCCCAGAAACAAGCTCCAACACCAAGTGAAAACGCTGGGTGATGTCACTTGGTGTTCAGTTTAAACCCTCTTCCCTCACCAACCACCAATGACTTATTTTTAAAAATCTTTTATCAGCAATATAATGTAGGGGACAGTTTCTCGTGAGTGATGTACACATAGGGGCGGCAGGGCACCTGAGTTTGGTGGTCTATATTCAAATAAGCTTACTTTTATTTAAATATATATATATATATATATATATATATATATATATATATATATATATAT
>PVJC01004425.1:0-63986 GCA_004026665.1 Murina feae
CCATGATTCTTGACATTATTAAATGAGTTCCCCTTGATCAAAATTGGGTATCACCAGTGGGTTTTTAAGACCTGTTTACTTAAAGTAGAATTATTACTGCTTGCCTTTGTGCATCTTCTTCTAACTCAAGATTTAGGATGGCAATATGAAATGCATGAGCCTCTTCCCAGCCCTCAGCAAAGGTCAATAATCAAACTTGTCCTCATTTTCAAAGTCCGCATCATGCATTGTCAATGAGCAGAGCCTTGACAACCAGACTACATGGATCAGCTTCATCACTTCTTCGCTGTTTGACCTTGAATGAGACTTTTTTTTAAATCTAAGACTCAGTTTCCCCTCTCATAGCATAGGGATATCAATAGGAATATTCTCCGGGGCATTTTGTTATGATTAAATAGGAAAATGCACATGTAATATTTAATAATTTCTAAGACTTAACTGTTATATGTATAATTATTCCTATTAAGTCTCATAATTCTTTTTCACCCAGAACTCTTGGCAGCTACTAGCAATTAGTCAGGATTCAAACTGAGACTATTGTCACATCTCTGATTAGAATAATGGTGTATTAATAATTATCTCATTTCAGAAGGTCAATGTAAGCTAATTAATAATTTACATAGTGCTGTGGAAATGACATTTGCTTACCCTGTTCACCAAAAAAGGTTATTTTACTTAGCTACCATGATATATAATATCATCCTTTTTTTAATTAATTAAGAGTTCTACATATTGGTAACATAATAAAAGAACATAATTAAAAATAAGATATGATAGTGGCATATGTAAGGGTATCATTGTTAAATTGCTTTTTCCCTGTAGATGAAATTTCATTTTGACTCTTAATTTCTAATAAAGCCTTCCTGTTATTAGGGTAAAAGAGTAAGGTGTGATGAACATGTTCATATACAAAGACTGTATTTATCAGTGGTTACTAGGAGTTGGTAGTGGAGAGGTTTAACTACAAAGGGCCATGAGGGAATTTTGGAAGGTGATAGAAGTGTTCTAAATCTTGATTGTGGGAGTGGTTATATAACTGCATGCATTTGTCAAAACTCATGGAGTTGTACTGGTAGCATCATAACTAGCTAGTTATTAATATTAATAATAAGACGAAAGCAAAGGGAGACTAGACATTGTAAGCATGGTCACCTGGACAACTTCACCAGGAAGCTGCCAATTTACATTCCCCAGGGAACCCGGGGTCTATTCCCTGCAAATCACTGGGGAAAGGCGATTAAACAAAAGGGAAGATGGGCACATGCACAGTGAGGTCAGGGTGACAGAGGGAAGGTACTTGTGTCAGTCCAGCCAGGGGAGCATGGATTGGCTGGGCGGGGGGAGCCACTGCAAGGGTGTGAAATCGTGAAAGGGTAAAATCCCCCAGACAAAGAATCCTCTCGCTCACTTGCTTGTTCTTGCGCTCAGTTTCTCCCTGGCTCTGTGTCCTGTGGCCCTATAAGCTGCATAGCTCATGGCAATGGACTGCAACTGGGAACTGAAGCTGAGCTAGCCAGATGTTGGACTGGATGGTGCTTTAATAAGGCGGGAAGAGTCTGGGCAGTAGCTTTAATCCTAGCTTTGCTGAAGACAAAATGGAACTTCTTCCACGGCGAGACAGAGGGAGATGGGACCTTGGAGGGGAACTCCCTTAATGTGACATCATCAATAAAGCTTTCCACAATACCTTATACTCCTGTGTGCCCCAGGAAATTCTTGTTCCCACAGCACCCTAAAAAGCCCACTTCCACCAGTGACAGGTGGGGTCACAGAGGACATCTCACTAGCAATAGTACATTAAAAGGTGGATTTTACCCTATGCAAACTGCATTTTAATTTCAGGAGAAAAAAGATTGGGTCGATAATTCTGTTTTCTCTTAAGCTTAGGAAATGTTAATAATGACATTGGCTTTTCATTACTGAAGAGGTCAGAGTAATCCATTTGTACATTTACAAGACCACAATCTAAAACTCTATCGTTTTAAAACTACTTACAAAATAGCTCAGTTGTTCTTAAGTAAATGTCCTTGCCTCAGAGGCAGTGTACCAAATGTTGGAGAGTGGGGAACAGGGGAGGTGAAAGTGCAAGGCACAGCATCTAAAGAGGATCCCTGAGAGACTGTAGTTTTACCTAAATGCATAGAATTTGGAAAATTCTAGATTTTTTTGTGAAACTGATGAGAGCACATTTACATGGTGATGTTGGGATGGAGTGTGGAGGTGTACAGCATGCCATCACTACAGAGTTCACGCTTTCAATACTAAAACGACTTATGGTCTGCTAATTAAATCTTGCTGCAGATGGAATTTCTTTCTTAGTTTTGATGAATAAAAAGGGGATTTATGATATTTGCTTGGCTCTCATCCTTGCTGAATGCAGAGAATGAATACTTTGTGCAGAGACATATGGCTTCTTGGGAAGTATGAGTCATCAATTGAACCAGATGTGCCAAAATAACAGAACAAAACAAAAATGTGGAGAAGGTGGTAACTACCCTGAGGCAGATGCTGTGATTGTTATTTCTAATGTTGTTACTATTTTATTGGGGAAACCTTATATCTTATTATCATGAACTATTTTTCTAGCTAAAAACTGTATTTGTTTTAATGTTTGCTAAAGATACAAAACTAGCCATCTCTGTCTTTTTACTTTCCTTGGATCAACCTGCTTATTAACTATTGATAGGCTATTTCTTGCATTTGTTAAAAATTTATGAATCCTCTATTATTTCCTGGGTATTGTGCTAGATATTTGGAACTCAAATCTGCTATCAAAGATTTTCTTATTACTACTATGTTTGTGAGATTTTTTACATTATATCCACCAACTTCAATTTTTAGATAATCAGAATTACTTTTTAAATGTTTCTATTCATCCACTTATACTTACCTGTACATTCCCTATAACACTTTATATTTGACTAGAGGCCTGGTGCACAAAAATTTGTGCATTCGGGGGGTGGGTCCCTCAGTCTGGCCTGTGTCCTCTTGCAATCTGGGACCCCTCGGGAGATGTCCACCTGCTAGCTTAGGCCCACTCACTGGGGGATTGGGCCTAAGCTGTCAGTCAGACATCCCTCTAGCAACCCGGGAGCCCTCCTCAGGGGATGTCCACTTGCCAGTGGGGAGTAGGCCAAAGCTGCAGTCGGATATACTTAGCACTGCTGAGGAGGCAGGAGAGGTCCCACCACCACCGCTGTACCGGCAGCTGTCAGCCTGGCTTGTGGCTGAGCAGAGCTCACCCTGTGGGAGTGCATTGACCACCAGGTGCAGCTCCTGCATTGAGTATCTGCTCCCTGGAGGTCAGTGTGTGTCATAGTGACCAGTCATTCCCAGTGATTCTGCTGTTAGGGTCAATTTGCATATTACCTACCTAACAAAAGAGTAATATGCAAATTAACCATTCACTCCATGACAAAGATGGCGGCACCCATAGCGGTGGGGCAGGATGCTGGCAGCATCACCCTGGTAACGTGAGCCCAGCAGGAATTACCTGGGCAACCTGTGAGCAGGTCACATTGCCCTGGAGCCAGCAAGAACTGCCCTCAGGGCCTGCTCCAAGTCACTTCTGCCCTGGTGATCAGGAGCAGGAGATCAAATGCATGGGTGGGCCCATGAGCAGCCCTCAGTGGGGCCTGCCCCTCATTGTTGACCCTGTGGCAGTCTCCAGGGGGTCCTGCTCCCCGTCACTGCCACGGTGATTGATGAGCAAGCAAGCATGGCAGGCAGGCAGCACCCAGCCCTGGTCACAGCTCAAGGGAAAGAACAACATGCAGTGAGGCCAGGAGCCTGAGAAATCAACACAGAGGGGTGCCTTCTCCAAGCCTCCATGGTGTGGCTGGGGGCAGGCCCCCAGCAGACAGACACACACACATGCACACACACACACACACAGCGACTGCTCTGACCCTCCAACTGGTGCCTGCCAGACTGTGGCCATCAGTAGAACATCCACTGAGGGGTCCCAGACTGTGAGAGGGGTCAGGCTGGGCTGAGGGACCACCACCCTCTCCTGTGCATGAATTTTGTGCACCAGGCCTCTAGTATAGGATAGAAGAATGGTGCATGGGTGGGGGCTGGCTGGTTTGCCTTGAAGGATGTCTTATATCAGGGTTGGGTCTCCACTGGGGTGCTTGGCCTGGGTAAGTGGCTGATGGCTGTTTGCAGGCTGGCTACAGCCCCTTCAGAGTTGGGGGGGGGTCCTGCTGGAGAGCCTGGTCAGCCTGGGTGAGGGGTTGATGGCTGTTTGCAGGCTGGCCAAGCCCCCCAGCAGGAACCCTTACACCACGAGGATGTGGCCAGTCTGGGTGAGGGGCTGATGGCTGTTTGCAGGTTGGCCACGGCCCCCAGCGACCCAAGCTCCCAATGAGGCTGGCTGGAAGCAGGTATCTGGGGTTTATTTATCTTCTATAATTGAAAATTCGTTGCCTTGAGGGGAGGCCACATCTTGCCTAGGCAGGCAGCTTCCTCCATTGCTGGGGCAATGAAGCCTCCTGCTTGCTCCAGCTCCATGGCTTCTATAATTGAAACTTTGTTGCCTTGAGCAGAGGCCACAGCCGGCCTAGGCAGGCAGCTTCCTCCACTTCTGGGGTAAGGAGGATGTTTGCTCTAGCTCAGTGGCTGCCGGCTGCCATCTTGGTTGGGTTAATTTGCATATAGTTGCTCTGATTGAGTGGTGGGCGTGGCTTGGGAGATAGCAGAGTGATGCAATTAGCATATAACTCTTTTATTAGATTAGATACTCACCTGTAACACCATAATATTAATCATTAAATTTTTGTCATAAAGTAGAAAAGTCTATATATAAATGAAAGGCAATAGCTAATAGATTTAAGTATTTTAATTGCAAAGGTTTTCTGCACTATAGGCACTTAAATATTTATTAATTTATTCAATAACACTTCCTTAGACGTTACCATATATCAAGTAATGTTTTAGATATCAAAGATATAGAAGCAGACAGAATGGATGAGGAGACTATCCTGAAATTTATACTGTCGTGAGTGTAATAGACAAGGGAAGGAGGAAGTAAAGATGATAAGTTCAGAGGGTAAAGTGAGATAAGGCAATACGACTGAAGATGGCTCCTTCAGGCAAAGGCCCCTCTGAGGAAGTGACAGCCGGCAAAACACCTGAGCAATGTGAGTGGCCATGTGAAGCCTGGGGAAGAGCTTTCATGGGAGAGAACACAAGTGTCAGAGTTCTATGGAGAGAATGAACTTGGCCTATTCCAGGAGCAGAAAGCATGCAGGGTGCCTGGGCGTCTATAGCGAGGAGAGTAGGACTAGCTGAAGTGAGAAGTGGGCAGACCCTGGGTGTTTTTAGCCCAGAAGGCAAGTGAGGACAGTTGGATTCACTTTCCGTGCATAGGAAACGGCGGGAGTACTTTTAGCAGAACACTGGAAGGCTTTTAAAAAACTCGGAAAAATCTCAAATTTACAGAAAATTTAGGTTAAAGAGTACAAAAATATTTCTATATCCTTTATTCAGATTCTCTTACTATTAATGTGTGGCTCAATTTCCTCATCATTTGCTATCTCTGTCTCTCAAAAACTTTTGTATCTCTGAGCTATTTGAGAGTAAACTGTATACATCATGGTTCTTAAACTCTAAACACTCCAATGTGTATTTCCCAATTAAAAGGTTATTCATTTGTATAAAGGTTAATTGTGTGTGTTCGTTTGACTGGATCATTGGGGTTCCCAGATATTTGGTCAAACATTACTCTGGGCATTGCCATGAGGGTATTTTGGATGAGATTAATATTTAAATTAATATACTGAGTAAAGCAGTCTGCCCTCAGTAATGTGGGTGGGTCTCATCCAATCAGCTGAAGGCATGTTTAAAACAAAATGGCTGAGCTTCTCCTGCCTGAATAAGAGAAAATTATTTGCTTTGATGGCCTTAGAACTGGAACATCATTTATTTTTTCCTGTTTTCAGATTCAAATCGAAACACTGGCTCCTCCTGGATCTTATTAACCTTTAGACCTTTAGTCTACAACTACATTATCAGATCTCCAAGGCCTTTAGCTTGATGACCTAGCCTGAGGATATTGGGACCTGCCAACTTCCACAACTGTGTCTTTCTTTCTTTCTTTCTTTCTTTCTTTCTTTCTTTCTTTCTTTCTTTCTTTCTTTCTTTCTTTCTTTCTTTCTTTCTTTCTTTCTTCCTTTCTTCCTTTCTTCCTTCCTTTCTTCCTTTCTTCCTTTCTTCCTTTCTTCCTTTCTTCCTTTCTTCCTTTCTTCCTTTCTTCCTTTCTTCCTTTCTTCCTTTCTTCCTTTCTTCCTTTCTTTCCCTCATTTACTCCTGCTGGTTCTGTTTCTCTGAAGAACACTGACTAATATTCCTTACACAACCCCAGAATATTTGTCAACTTAAGTGGAATTTATCATTAATATAGTTTTTCTATCCAAACTACCATTTGTATTCCAGTTGTATCAGTTGAATCAATAATGCACTTTATAGCAATTATTTTCTCTTTTAGCATAAGATTCAGTATAGGATGACATTGAATTTAGTTTTTATGTCTTTTTCATTCCTTTAAGCTAGAGCGGTTCCTTGGCCTCATTTTTTCTTTTATGGCTATGGACAGTTTTGAAGCATGCTGTTTCCCTCTCATTATCTCTGCTCCTACCACCTCTTTTTTATAGTTCAATAACCATTTTGAGTTTGTCTAACATTTCTTCATGATCAGGTTATGCATTCTTGGCAAGAAGAACATAGAACTGATGTTTGTGCTTAGAATATCCCATCAGGAGACACACAATGTCCATCTGTTCATGATAGTAATTTTAATCACCCAGTCAAGGTGTTACTCAGTTTCTCTTTAGTACTAATAAGCAATTGGACAGAGAGCCCATCCTTACCAAAATTTACTCCCTAAATTTAACATTTCTTTCTGATCTTTGCCTGAATTCCTCTTTACTGTGATGTTTTCAAAATGATGCTTTTCCAAATTCAATGCTCACCCCATTTTTATTTCATTACTTATTATTAGTACACATATGGCTTTTTAAAAATGGCTTGTGATTAATTACTGCTCTTAATTACTTTATTTCTCAAATTGTTCCAGTGGGAGCTCCTTCAAGCTGTTCATTTTGTCCTTGTGACAAGTCTCCATCATGTTTGGGGCACAAATCCTTAATCTTTTTTCCTTTTTATTATTTTTAATTTAAAATATTAATTACAGTTGGCATTAAATATTATTTTATTTATTTATTTTACTTCATAAATTATATAAATGTCTATCCACTATGTTTCAGATATACAGCATAGTAGATAGACATTTATATAATTTATGAAGTGATCCCACCGATGTTTCAAATACCCTTCTGGCACCATACATAGTTATTACAATATAACTGATTGTATTTCCTATGCTATACTTTACATCCCATGACTATTTTGTAACTACCAATTTGTACTTTTTAATCCCTTCATCTTTTTCACTCAGGTCTCCATCTCCCTCCCATCTGGCAACCATCAGTTTGTTCTCTGTATCTATAAGTCTGTTTCTGAATCTGTCACTTAAAGGAATTTTTCATTATCATGTTGTACTCACCGTAACCCAGCCTGGAAAACAATAATTTCTCTGAGAATCCCTTTTAGTGGAGATGGTGTAGAAGTCAAGATCTAAATGCTAAATGTATTAATTTTGTTACTGGGAGTATCAATTGCTCCGAGGTTTACTCAACAGATAGACCTAAGAAATATATGTGTGTATGTATTTGTATACATACACGCATATGGCTACTTATATATACTCAAGAACACATTTTAGAAATTATAAATCCATATCAATACCTCTCATTCCAATCTATTGTCTCAAAGTTTTCTCTAGCCTTTAACAGAGAAGTGATGGGATACTGAACGATCTTTTTTGCTATTCCTCAGACAATGTACTCTAGGTGGACAACTGTGGCAGCAGGAAGACCAACTTGGAACCATTGTAACAGTTGAGGGTAGAAATGATGGCAACTGGGACTCAGGGATAATGGTGGAAGTAATGAGGAACGGTCATACTTCTATTTTTAAAGTATAGATAATACTGCAAGGGCAGGATATGCAGTGGGAGAAAAGGAGAGACCCCATATATTACTCCTGGGGTTTTAATCTTAGCAATGAGTATGATTCAATTGGCAAAATTTTTAGTGTAATTGATTAGATACTATTAATGACCAGACAATGGTGTTCTTTAGTCGGATCCCTGTAAGAGGTGGAAGTCAGCACATGTTTGAAATAGCCAACGAAGTCCCCACAGACCCAGACTCTATCAGTAGAAAAATATTTTAAAAGTCCAACATTTAAATACTTCCTTTACTTTAGGGAAGTATTTGGAATACAGAAATCCTAGGGGGCGGGGGGGCTCTATGGCCAAAGGAAATATGTCAGTATTTCCAATACGAACAAAGTAAGAAAACCAGCCTGCTTTCTAGGTATTCCTAGAAAATGTTATCTTATTTTTTTAAAAAATATAGAGAGAGATAGTCCTGCTGGTGTGAGTCAGTGATTGAGTGACAACCTGTGAACTAGGAGGTTACAGTTCCATTCCTGGTCATGGCACATGCTTGGGTTGTGTACTCAATCTCCAACATGGGGTGTGCAGGAGGCAGCTGGTCAGTAATTCTCTCTCACTATTGATGTTTCTTTCTCTCTCTCCCTTCCTCTCTGAAATCAATAAAAAAATTTAAATATATCCTATATAATAAAGAGCTAATATGCTAATTAGACTGAACAGCTGAATGACCTTCCAGATGACCTTCCAGATGAAACCAGAACAGCGAGGGCCGGCTGAGGCAGTTGGGGCTGCTAGAGCCAAGACCCTTGCATGAATTTCGTACATCGGGTCTCTAGCATTTATGTATATTATTGTGGTGAGACTTAACATGAGATCTATCCTTTCAACAAATTTAAGTGTACAATATGGTATTGCTGCCTATAGGAACATCATTATACAGCAGCTCTCTAAATAATTCACTAACATCAGAACACATTCAATGTACATACCAAAAAAAAAATGCAAAAAACAATATAAAATCAGCAATTACATTGTCCACTGTTACAACAGTTGTGTGCCATATGTAAGACAATCATTGGGGGACAGAAGACTGACCCACTGGTCATCAAGACTATAAATGCTTTCATTTCTTGATGTTTTCCATCAGCTCTGTTAGTAGATATAATTGCTGCCCTGAAGTCACCATTGCATGCTTTATGAAATGTTCCGCTTTTGTTTACTGCTCTTATTTCATTGAAGAATATAAAAGAAGCATTTTAATGTTTCTGACTACCCCCTGTTTGAGATTATTCATGTCATGTCCTCATAACATATTCACTATTGTACCCCTTTTCCCACTACCCACCCCATCACCCTCTAAATAAATAAAGCTCCCAGAATGCAGACATCAGAGCTTTCATTATTATGTTTTACCTTGTGGCTTATATCCTACTTTGCTTCAGGGCAGGAATGTGTTTCAAGTTCCATAAAAAAATGATTAATAATTTATTGGCTGATTCATTTGATCCTTTAACCAGACTCTGGGCTGTCAAATCTAAACCTGCTTCCTTATACAAACCTAGCATACACAGTTGATCTGCTTCTTTTATTCTGGACATTGTTATCATGAATGAAACCAAATTCCATAGCAATGGCTGGCTAGGCACTTAGATATAAGTTTATCTGTACATATACACAATAGCATGTAGCAAGCCCAGCCAGGAATTGCAGCTATCCACATTTCCCAGCACCTAATACAGTTCCAGTGGGTGATGACACCTTAAGAACAGTTTCCTGTCTATTTGATACAGAACTGCAAACTCCATATCTCCTACAAAATTCCAATGGGCTAGCTACAAACTCTGAATGGTGCAGAACCTTTCTTATCTCTGAAAGCACAAGGGCCTGTGGAACCAGCAGGAAACACAGAAAATATGATTTATATGAGTTGTTTCATGCTATACCTCATGCATTACCAAAGCCCCAGACAGTCTGCATGGCTGTTGATCTTCCTGTTTAGGGAGAAGCATTAAGACTTATGATGTGCTCACCAAGAAAATGTAAAGCAAGATTCTTTAGGTGTGTGTGTGGGAGGGGTAGGTATGTTGACTTTTGATCGCTTGAGTGATCCGATATGAGGAGGAAGCTGAGGCAAGGGAAACAGCATGGAGTCTAAACCCAATTGTGTTTAAACTGTAAAGCCTCTGGGAATGTGATTTCATACTTACTTTCCCATTACAGCTTTGCTTCCTGCATACTCCCCTTATTGCCCCTCCCCAGGAGATGATATGTTTCAAACTTTATGAGGCAAGAGATTTTAACCTTTAGTCTAAAGGGATGCTAGTAAGCAAATCAAAATTTGAACCTCTAAATTCAAAGGTTCACACACATTCGGAAATCAAAATAAAATTCTGGCGCTGCAGAGAGGGGCCCCCACTTAGAAGCCACAGCCACTTTTTCTTGGCATTTCACTAGCAGTTTTCTGGGAGCAGTTCTCCTGGAATCCTGCCAAATCAGTCTTATGCGATTTGTTACAAAGACTGTAGGTCACAATCTTTCACTGTTGGCAGGTGTTCTGGGCTTGCCCTCACTTGAGGAACCCTAGTTAATCCAGTTTGGTTCAAATCTTTTCTGTTTAGTTCTTAAACATCTTTATACACTACTCTCTGAACCAGAAAAATGGGCTAGCATGAGTTCACACACCCAGGTCCCCATAGTGCTTAGAACGTTGATTTCCAAGGGTTTTGGGAATCTTGAGAGAGCTCTTCACATAGTTCCATCTATTCTCAAAAAGAATTTTCAGTGAGTCTGTGAATATAAAAAGTATGTAATAGATACCAACTTATTGGCAAGAGTTACCTGACCTGCTCCCATAACTATATGTATTAGTCTGCTTGGGTTGCAATAACAAAATATCCTAACTGGGTAGTTTAAATTCTTGCACTTCTGGAGGCTGGGAAGTGCAAAATCAAGTTGCTGGCTCATTCTGTTCCTGATGAGAGCCCTCTCCCAGGCTTTCAGAAGGCTGCCTTCTCATTGTGTCTTTACATGGGGGGCAGAGGAGAGAGAGAGAGAGAGAGAGAGAGAGAGAGAGAGAGAGAGAGAGAACCACTTCCTCTTTTGAAAAAGCCACTAATTCCATCATGATAGCTTCACCCCCATGACCTTAATAAATTAAATTATCTCCCAAAGGCCCCACCTATAAATGCCATTAAATAGAGGGGTTAGTGCTTCAATGCACAGATTTTGAGGAAACACAAAGATTCAACCATAACACTGTACAATTAGACAGTATAAATCCTGGAAAGAACCTTGTTGAGAGTTGGATAAAATAAGTTGACAAAAGAATATGTGTCATCTCGGGAAGTAACCACCCTAAGCAGTTATGGTTTCAAGAAGTTTAAGATCAATAGCATGTGTTGTTGCTCTTGGCTGAGAAGGTGTTGGGTGTTTCCTGATATTCAGGGTAATCATTCAAAGCCCAAGGACACAAGATAGTTTCTGCTGCCCTAGCTATTTGTGACTCAAACACTGAGGGCAGCTCAGCCCAGGAGGTGCCTTTGGGAGATGTGTCTGCCCAATTTTCAGGTGAGGAGAACCAGGAGAAAGAGAGTCTTATCTTAGTCATCTGAGGCTTCTGGCTCTCACTTCTGTTCAACTATCTACAGCTTAGTGACTATGTGTTCTTCAGATTCTCTCAGATACTCACCCTTTGGGATGGGCTCTGCCTTCCCTGCACAGTGTTGCCTCTCACTCCAGGGCTGTCTCTTTGCTTCTGAGAAGATGCCCTTCCACAGCTCCGATTGGCCTCATGGTCACCACCTAGACTGTGGTTGGAGATTAAGAAGAGTAAAAACTACCACAAAAAGATAACCACTTCTCCAGTTCCCAATATTCTCAAGGTGGCTGTATGGTGATACCCTAGTTGCTTTAGATTTTCATTACAACTGAACCCAGCTCTGGTTTTCCTCAGTTACCACATAAACATTGAGTGGGCACCTTCACTGCCATCTAGTCTTATCAGACTGCCCACTCCACTCTCTCACACTAACACTATGACAAGTGATAGGTTTTCTGTTCTGTTTTGCTTGTTCCTCTTTGATGATTAACTTCTGTCTTAAACAAGTGCTAGCCTTTCTGAATAGGGCTTTACCTTATGCATCATCCCTATACAGTTATGGAGTCGGGTATTGGGGAGCAATAAAGAAGTTAGATTATATCTCTTTTAAAAATGTTTTTATTTTTACTAATGTCTAGATAATGTAAGCTTGCTTATGTCTTTCTGTTTGGAAGACTCTGTCAAATTCAAGTGACAATACATGAAAGAATGGTAGTGGCCAGTCTCACAAAAACATGTGAGGACCTGAAATAACCCAGAAATGCTCATAAATCTTTCCTTTGTCTAATGTTAATGGCAAAGAAGAGTTGATTACACAAGATTCATTTTAATCTTGCAGTCCAACCAGAGTTCCTGAAATTTTCACACTTGGAAATATATTTCTCACATTAAAAAAACAACCCATCGATTTTATAATGAGTGAAATGTTGACTGACAAAACATTACAATAACTGAAAGGTAAATGCAAACATTTTAAGATATATTTGGATTTTATCAGTGGTAAAATCAATGTACATTTGAGAAATAGTAGCACATGTGTGTGAAAAATCTATTCAAGTTGATAGGCCAAGTTTGAGACATAGCAGGCACTTAATACTTGTTAAGGAGATTATTTTTATTACTCTATCAATACCTGTCATAGTCAGACAAATTTTTTACCATTAATTTGAAAAGCAATTAAGTTCATAAACATTTGTAAGTCATACAAAACGTACTTAGGTTTCTGTCCCCTTTGAACTTCAGCTCTATTTGATTATTTATCTGTAGTATAATTATATGGCCTCAATGGCCCTGTGATATTTAACAAATAACTTCATCATTGGGGGAACGTTCCAGTTTGCTTCCTAGAAACTGTTCTGATAGAGACAGCAAAGCCTAAGAACGTGGTTCCTAAACATTCATTCAGCCCTGGAGCCTGTACTTCAAAGCCAGTCTTAGCCAGAAGACCCGTATATAAGCCATATCGTCTTGGGGTACACTCACTGAGAAAATGTATAGGAGCCTCCCTGATTTTTTCTCCCCTGCAGGTCTCTGAAGAACTTCAGAGAAGCTCAATTTGAAAAAATTGACCATGGGACCAAAAATCAGGCCTTTCTAATTCTGCTAACCCTGGCTAGTGATCTTTAGCAAATCAGTTCTCTATTTTTTAAAATTTCCTTATTTGTCATGTGAGAAATTAGAACCAGATCAGTTAAGAACTTTTCTGTTCTAAGTTATAAACTCTCTCCCTTGTGGCCTAGTACTCTTACTTTCTTTCCATTTTCTGAGAGGTTGAGCTTCTCTTCAGAATAGGGCCTGTGTCTGGTAGGACATCTCTGTGTGTTCCTGTGAGAGGCACCCGGGAGGCTGTGAGAGGCAGCGCTGCTCCTGCTCCTTGGCTGCCACAGAAGTGACTGAGAAGAAGCCACTTCAGAGGTGCACTTCAAGGTCATGCCTGAGGAGCCCCTGGTGGAGAGCTTGAGTCTCAGCTGCCATGAGTCTTTGATTCCTCAAACCCTTTCCCCCTAATTCCTCTTCTATTCAAATCTTCACCTACCTGAGGAGGAAATTTGAGGGCACCTGTGAATAACGACTCTATTACAAGGATATAAAGAGGCGCTGCCTAGTAGCTGACTTCTTATCTGTAATGATTATTCATAACAATGATAATTATAATGTGTTCCAGGTGCCCACCGCTACTGGTAGGCTCTTTGCATGTATTGACTCTTGAAAGTCAACTGCAAGTCTTTGCTGTAATTGTTCAATGGATGTAGAAACGGAGGCACGCATACGCTAAGCAGCTCCCTAGTTACAATGTTAGTTAGTGGCAGGGCTCTGATTCAAACCCAGACCAGTTTCTTACTTGTAATCTTTTCTCATCTCTCACCAAGGAAGCTACCATTATCTCTTTACCCCATATCTGCACATGGACTTCTTGTTTCTATTCTTAGACTCCAATCAGTTATAAATCCTTCCTTTCTGTACCCTTCATATGCACTGTTAGAGGCAATAATCTTTAGTGGTTAAAAAAGTGAACTCTGAAGCCACCCTTCCTGAATTAAAATCTTGGCTCCTTCACATGTTAGCTGTGAAAATTTGGGAAGTTATTTAATCACTCACTGGCTCAGTTTTCTCATTAGGAAAACGAAGTTAAGATTAAGACTTACCTCAAAAGGTGATCTGTTGGTAAAAATGAGTGAGGCAAAACATGAGAATCTGTTATAAAGTGACTGAACATGTAATATGCATTCAATAAATGTTAGGTATTATTACTTTCTCTGTTTATAAGAAACATACACTTCACTCTAGACAGCGAGCCATATTTCTAGGATCTATGCCTGTGGTTATCTGTACCACTTATATCACATTGTCATGTGAAACCAGATATTTATCAAAATGGTTGTCTCAATCTGTTCAAGATGCTATAACAAAAATACCATATAGAGTGAGTGGCTTAAGCAACACTTATTTCTCACAGTTTTGGAGGCTGGTTCATAGATGGCCACTACATGCTGTATGCTAACATACCAGAAGGCACAAGGAAGCTCTCTGGGGTCCCTTCTGTAATTGTACTAATCCCATTCATGAAGCTCCATCCTAATGACCTAGCCACCTCCCAAAGGCTCTGCCTCCTTATACCATCATGCTGAGAGTTAGGTTTCAATATATGATGGTTGATGCAAACATTTAGTCTAGAGCTATTATGAAGGTGATAAAAACACATTATTTTGGAAATTCAAGTTTGAGTTTGTCCCTCTAAGGCCACATGCCTTGTACAATACAGAAGAGGTCAGATGTGGTCATGGAATTGGACTCTTTGTGACACAAATAGTCTTCATTGGTCTTCATATGAATAAAAAAAGACTCCTGAAAACTCTGGGTTACAACAACCCAACCTGCACTAGTGGGAAAAACAGAACTGTTTGGATCTCGAATAAATTACCTTCTCGATAAGAAAAAACAAAAACAAAATATAACTAGTCTTTCTGCTAAGCATGAGTTTGGAGGTCCTTTTTTTCTGTAATTTTAGAAGTCAATATGTTCAATCCCAGAAGCTACAAACAATGTACTTTGAACCCAGTGGTAGGATAACTTTCTATAGCAAAACCCATTTCAGCCTTTAGTTTCTCTTCACTTCCAGGCACACACACACATACACATCACAAAAACAACTTTTAAATAGACATATTATTATTGCTCTGTTGTTAATAGAAATAATAAGGAAACCACAAGACAAAATATTTTTCATATTCACTTTTGTTAATATTCATGACAACTCAATGAGAAAAGTAAAAATGTAAACCATCGTAAAACTCACTATTTTCTCAGCATCTCCATGATATTAAACCTTCATTTTAGGTTCTTTTTAAATGTGCATTGTGGGGCCAGCAATAACATTTTGCTAAATCTTCCTGTTTTTTGAACATTTGACTTTTGAAATCTCTGTCCTCCCCACTCCCATCAAAATTGCCTTAATGAAAGCTGTCTTCTGTATTGTGTCTTACAACAGCCTCCAGTAGTCCACTTTAGCTGAAGGCAAAACCAGTTGCCACTCATTGCTGTCAAAATCTTATCCTTCAAAAACTGGGATTCAATCATATGTCCTCTAAGAAGTTATCAAATTCCACCATTAGAATTAATGTCCCTATTACTGAACCCTTATTACCTTCTACTAACATCTCTTCTCATGATAATATACAGAACAGGCTACTTCAATAATAGCTGTAAATGGACTTGACTCCTTAACTGTCAGCAAGCTCTTTGAGGGCAAAAGCTCTGATTTATTCTGTTGTGCAACGGCTCAGCCCTTAGCCTAGACCTTCCACTATTGACAGACTAAAAAGGTCATGGCACTAAGTGCTCTAAGATCGTCTATTACATTTATTTAAACTACTCTTACTCTGCAATGCCAAGAATATTTTTTCAACGTTAGTTCTTCAGCAAATAAAGTTTTTGTTCTTTTGTTTGTTTTGCACTAAGATTACTATAATTGATCAAATGACAGGGACTCTGCCTTGCCCTCAATTTTAGGTTGGCTCCTATGGAAATTTGCTTGTAGAGCAAATGCAGAATTTAAAATGCCCCTGACCACTAGAGATGTTTAGAAGGAAACAAGGAAGTTGAATATGAATTGAAACAATTTCATTCACTGGCTTCCTCACATTAAGCAAGCTATGGTTAACTTGAAAAGTTCTCAAGATTATACTTAGAGGGAATTGTGTTTTGAAAAATGGGGTCAATGGTAAGAAAATAATGTCATTCCAATTTGTCAGGATGAAGAGAATTCTGTCTTTTAAAACTGTGCTTTACAGAGCATGGGTAATTGTTTTAAAGTGTGCACAGGAAATTTCAAAAGGACTTGATTTTAACAAAACCAGAATGAAGTATTACTCGATAATTGGCAGAGTAAGTATTACTTGATAATTGGTAGAGAAACATAGGAAGAAATCTTAAGGTTCTAATATCTTCTCTGAACTCTACATGTCCAACTTATATATTTGATGTCTGCAACTGGATGCCTAGGAGACAACTTACATACAGCATCACCACTGTTAAGTACACAAAAGAGAACATATAGAGTGGTTTTAATATTTATATAACAAAGGAAAGAGTAAGTGAAATTAGAATATACATTCTAATGTGTATACACATTCTCTCATATTATGCATATAAAAAGAAACATATGAAAAATTAACCAGTGATTAAAATAGTGAACTCTAAGGATTGATGAAAATGAAGTAGAGGTAATTGAGGTAGGAGTGAGATCACCTAGCTAGCATTAATTTATTATGTGAATCTTACACATTATTAAAAAATAAAATTAAATTAAAATTGGTAAAATAAGAGCAAACCCTGAAATCAAATAAAACAAAAAAATAAACATAAATATATATCAAATGTATAAAATAACATACAAAAATTTAATCCAAATAGTTTTGAACACAATACTCTGGCTGTACATCTTATGTGGAGAATATGTTAAAGACAAGAATAAATGCAAGAAATCCTAAACTTATTTATTAGGTTTGTTATGGTAGTGATGTTAATGAAATAATTATAAAATTAGTGTTTGTGCATACTGAGCAAATCTGTAACCATAGTACAGTTTTGGGAACTCGAGTTCACAAAATTGTAAAAGAGAGAGAGATATGGCATAAAGGAAGGCTAAGAAAATGTTCTTGAATTTGAATTCATGATATCAGTATGAGGTAATAATTCAAAAGATTATAGATCAAATGATACCACAGCAGAAATGAGCAAATCTAGCTCCCATATCTTGTTTTCTAAATACTATTGCTCACTAAAGGACTTAGATCTCTTTGCAGGAATGGCTGATTCTGAGTATGGGACTGGAAAACCCAAGAGCCTCTAGAATATCTGGTTGTGTTAGAAATCAAAAAGATAATTTAATACTGATAACAAAAAAGACGATGAGGACTTTTCTTTTCATAAACTATAGAGTGACAGGCACCTAACTTTCCCTCTTGTCTTAAATAACTAGAAAACTGGGATGGATATATATATATATATATATATATATATATATATATATATATATATATATTAGAGGCCTGGTGCACAAAAATTGTGCACTTGGGGGGGTCCCTCAGCCAGGCCTGTGCTCTCTTGCAGTCTGGGTGGGACCCCTCAGGGAATGTCCGTCTGCTGGTTCCCTACTGGGGTGCCTGGCCAGCCTGGGTGAGTGGCTGACGGCTGTTTGCAGGCTGGCCAAGCTCCCCAGCAGGAACCCTCACCTCATGAGGGTGGGGCCATCCTGGGTGAGGGGTTGATGGCTGTTTGCAGGCTGGCCATAGCCCCCAGCGACCCAAACTCCCAGCAAGTCTGGCTGGAAGCAGGTATCTGAGGTTTATCTTCTATAATTGAAACTTTATTGCCTTGAGCAGAGGCCACAGCCTGCCTAGGCAGGCAGCTTCTTCCATTGCCAGGGCAATGAAGCCTCCTGTTTGCTCCAGTTCCATGGCTTCTATAATTGAAACTGTTGCCTTGAGCGGAGGCCACAGCTGGCATAGACAGGCAGCTTTCTCCATTGCCAGAGCAATGAAGCCTCCTGTTTGCTCTAGCTCTGTGGCTGCTGGCTGCCATTTTGGTTGGGTTAATTTGCATATAGTCTCTCTGATTGGCTGGTGGGTGTGGCTTTAGATATAGCAGAGTGATGCAATTAGCATATTACTCTCTCTCTCTCTCTCTCTCTCTCTCTCTCTCTCTCTCTATATATATATATATATATATATATATATGTATTTTAGTGTTTAGACATGAAAAATAACTATCACAGGATTATGATTTCTGATAAAAGGAAACAGATAGCCCTTCAGTTGACCCAGCTCACTGCTTAGAGGCAATTTCCAGACTGAAGTATGCAAAGGAGAAACTCAGCAGAGATCATTGAATTGAGGAAAAAAGATTAGAATTCAGGGAGGTCAAAGCCACCAGAATTGTCATGTCAGACTATTGAAGAGCGTGGAGCTGCACAGAGAGAGTGCCAGGGATTTGCAGAGGGTCACCACAAGGCTTTAGCAGAGTGCTGCTTTGTGCATGCCTGAGAAGAAAATATTCAAGGCCAAAGAAATAACTACTGGAAAGCAGGAGGCTGAAGAATTCCTAGAACTCACACAAGGCTGAGAAGAGTTTGTTTCCATCAGCTGGGGGTAAAGACCTCATAACACATAGGGCACTGGGTAGAGTTCTCAGAAGGGTATCATCTTTGCAGTGGGGATAAATTTGCCCTAGATTAAAAGCTGCTTATGATCCACCCCCAAAAATCTTATTCCAAATAACATGATGAACAAAACTGATTCCAAGTATCTCAACTGCATACCAGAACAAGCTCCAATAATAGTTAAAAGAACATGACAGAACGCAACAATGACAACCTAAAAATCACAATTGCCAGAATCCAATAAAAATGACTAGTCGTACAAGTAACACACTAGAACCCATGTCTATGAAAAAATTCAGTCAATAAAATTTTATCCCAAGATGACTGAGATACTAGAATTGGCACACAAAGACATTAAAATTGCAAGAGGTAAAGGAAAGCATGAGCATAATAAAATTGGGAGTTCTATAATAAAGGAGATTAAAGAGATATGACACTGAAATGTAATATGGGAACATTGATTGGGAAACTGAGGCTCGCCAAGTGTAAACAATTTACCCCATGTCACAAGGACCAGAGAGGCAGGAACAGGAATCTAGCCGGTTGTTTTTATCTCAAAAGCCTGACGCTCAATGTTTTGTCAGTATTCATGGGTTTCCACAAGACCCTACATTCAGCTTATTAAAAGATAGAGGAGAATTTAAACATTGCTTTTCCAGAAGTGCCATTTTCACTCTTCACCCTTCATCTCACCAGTTGACTATAAAACAAGCATCCCAAATTTCAAGGAGCAGTTTATCTTAGACCACAAAAATGAGAGGTGATTTACTCCATCCTAATGGGAAATTACAGGTAAATAGAGGCACTCTTTAGATCCAGAATATGGAGTCTCCAGGGCTCTGATCATAGGCACCTACTTTTTAGTGACAAAGAAGGAAAGGAGTTAATGTGAAGTAGAAAAGGCAATAACACAATAAGTAGAACATTTAATGGGAACAAAATGTGTTCGCAACCTCTGTCTCCTTATTTAGGCCAGCTTCCAAGCATCATTTGCAAAAAAAGAAGAAGAGGAGGAGGAGGAGGAGGAGGAGGAGGAGGAGGAGGAGGGGGAGGGAGAGAGAAAAAAGGAAAAAGGAGGAAAGCCTCATGTTTGTGTTGAAATGAGGAAAATGTAGTGGCATCGAGGTAGCAAGGCTGGAAGTGGGAGGCAGCGAGGAGCTATATATTACACCTGGAATTCAGGCGTATTGCTGCCAGCTTCAGAAATGGATTTGAGAATAAGAGCGAGCTAAAATTTTAACAGAATCTGGAGGCTTTGGAAGTGTGAATGAATGGGATGAGATGTGTGAACACGCACAGACCCGTCCTTCTGTTCATCCTAGGAAGCGCCTAGCCTGCAGGTCTCCGGAAAAGAAAAGACCTTCTGGATGAGGACACATTGGGTTTCCCTGTCAGAACAGTGTGGGGCACTTGGGGTGAGTGTCAGCCTCCTCTCCGGCCAGTTTTTGATCTCTCAAGTGATGGGGCTTCCTTGGGTCCACAATGGAGCAGCCTGAGCTGTCAGGGACACCTTCAGATATTGGCACATTCACAGCGTGGATGTATCTGTGAAACACGTTTGGCTCTTTGTCTCCTCTTAAGGGTTGCCTGCCATTCTCAGCACGGTCGGGGAAGCTCTGAAAGGCGAGAGCTGGCATTGGAATCCTGCAAGCTTTCACTGTGGGGTCTTCATTTGGATGAAATCTCCCTTTAGAATTTTATTTCCCAGGGGATCCAAATTGGAAGCCAAGTTGTTAGATGCCAAATCATCCCAGTTCTCCAAGAGTTAGGCTTTCTGAATACTTCTAATGAGAGGCGGTGGCATGGAGTGTGGATACAGCATAGGGAGAACAAAGGCTCTGCATGTTGAGGAAATGAGGACAGTTGATTCCTGCATGTGCAATGAGTGATCCAAATACTAAGAATGTGTTTCTTTGGTGCCCTTAATTCTTGTTTCATATACTACTCCTGTCATATAATTTATTCTTTTATTATTAAACATTGAAGATAGTACTTCTGAATTTTGTATATGCTGCCTTGGGACATATCTCAAATAATTTTCTTTATGCTCCAGTTGTTTTTGTATTCAGACTTCTAGCTGAAAAAATGTTAAGCCCACCCCCACCCCCAATTCCAAGTGTGCTTTTCCTAGGGCTCATTGCTTTAGGAATATGGGAATGGATCCTTGCCCTTAGTCCCATGTATGCTAGTGATGAAGCTGGGCCCAGATTTCATAATTCCTGACTCCTGGAATCCTTATCATTTCATTGCCCCACCTGCCTCAGGAGGGCTTCAATTTTACACACACACACACACACACACACACACACACACCCCCCACACCTTCACTCACACTCACACACACTCACACACATGCATGCACAGCACAGAGCACAGAGTAAGCCTTCAGTAAGTTCTTACTAAATGAAAATTTAAGTATGAAGGATGCAATAATATTCATGGGAGGTTGGATCCATTTCCAGTTCTTCCCTCTCAGAACTCCAGCTTCCCTCCCAGAAGCAGAATCACTGGCTGTTAGGGCACCTCTTTTGGGGAGTGGAGTATGGGAGGTCTGGCACAAGGCTGAGCAGTCCCAGCATGAACCAAGCTGCCAGGACAAGAAATATTCTGTTCCAGTATTGTTTTTACAGTGCTGGGCACTGCACAGAGGTTAAGCGACAAGCGGACTGTTGCCCTGCTTGATGAAAGGGTAGGCGATTCAGAGGCTTTGAGCAGATCCGAGTTAGGGACCTTTAGCAGAGAAGGGGCAGCAGCATCTGAACATGGACCAGGGAAAGCAAAGATGGCTGTAGGTTCTTTGGCTATTACATCTGCTCTAAGCCACTATAGCTTTGAAAAATGCAAGGATTAAAAATAGATTCAGTTAAAAAGGACAATCCATTACCAGAAGGATCTCCTTTCCCTGTATAGATGCACAGAGGCTATGAGAAGAAGCTGGAAGGATTTAGTTAGGGCCTCATAAAAATTACAGCAATACCTCAGAATTTTCTCTTATTCATTGATGGTGGGGAAATAGACACATATACTTAGCAAGAAGCTTGCTTGTTCCTCACTGAGTATATGGGAGATAAAGGTAGCACTTCTTAAAAGTGGAAGCAGGAGTCATTATTGAGAATTGGTTGGTTATACTTTAGGCAGAGTTCCAGAGGGAAGTTCATCGAGAGAGAGAGAGAGAGAGAGAGAGAGAGAGAGAGAGAGAGAGAGAGAGAGATGCACTGAGATAAGGAGATGTCCAGGGTGGTGACAAGGCAGTCATATACTCCTCAGGGTTCTGAACATGATAGAGGTCACTCGGCACTGAGGAGGTTTGCTTTGACAGTGAGGCACTTGGGCTGGTTGGAACTTTCTCTTGTTGAAACCAGACACCAATGGGTCGGGGCTACCTGTCACTACTTGAGACATTAAGAGACAGGGTTGAATCATATGTAAGGGTTTATTCCAATAATGCTGGCAGTATGAGAGAATAGTAGGTCATCCACGAAAATCTGCTCTGCACCCCCCCCATAAGTCAGCTGTTTATATGGGGTACAAGGACAAAGGTTGCATAGGGAAGTGGGCAAAAGGAATAAAAAAGAGTATAATGGTTACAGATTACAGGCAATGTAGGCAATGTGGGCTGGGAGTTTGCAAAGGGCAGGAGGTTCCATTGCTTCTTTTCCTCAACAACGTTGTTAATCTTTCCATGATAATAGGCAGTTCCCAGATTAGAAAAATGGACCGTATTTCCAGGTGAGCTCCCAGGTTTTACAATTCCCAGCCAGGTTGGAAGTGCTTTTTTTAAATTAGAGCAAAACAATCATGATTAACAGAGCATGATTAATATTCCTTATTAGTATTTCTTATAACTAATAGTAGTCCCCAATATCTAGTTCTTCCCCTAACAATTCTTCCACCTTTGAGTTCTTTTGAACCCTCTGACTCAGTGGTTCTTGACCTTGGTGGTATAGTAAAATCATTTGAAACATGTTCAAGACTTACCCACAGATATTCTTACTTAGTTCTTCTGGGGTTGAGCCTGAACATCAGTATGCTTAAGGCTCCGTAGGTGATTCTAATATGACAATCATGATTGTACACAAAATGCAGATTTAAGTCAGGAGAAGCCTTCACAGTCTAATTCTGCAGGGCCTCCTGTACATACACATATAAGTAATTCTGGTCCAAAAGACCATTCCAATTGTTTTTAGCAGCTTTTATCACCAGTTTGCTTGATAAGAGGCAGTTGATCTTCTGTTGATAAGCCTTTCCACAACTGTAGGAGCACTCCTAACAAATACCAAATATGAAATAGACTCCGAATTCTGCTAGTTCATGAGGTACATTTCCACCATGATGTTCCTGATGGAAAACCTTATAAAGGCTATTTCTGATTCATGGTGCGCTTTTATGCTGTGAAAATGTAGGCCATGAGTCATCAAACATACCTAGAAAGATTTTCCAAAGCCCAAGATTTCAATTTTTTGCTTAGTGTCTGATTTTCCTGAAATTTCTTTGAACACATTATAGAATGGGACATTCCACCCCTGCACTTTTGCTTGCCATTAAACCCTAGATTGTCACCAAAACATATCCTAATTATTAGCACATGCAACAAGCACACAGTATTGTTCTTTTTCTTTCTCCCTGCTGCATGGAGCACAGAAGACACACAGTTGGGGACTCAACATCAATTCTAGTTCCAGCTCAAGTGAAATAGCTATAGGACTATGGGACAACCTTCATTTCTTCTTGATTTACTCATTTGTAAAACAAAGGGGTTGAACTAAATGTATGAACTTCAATACACACACACACACACACACACACACACACACACACACCCTTAAATCAGGCATCTTGACTAAGAAAAAATATTTTCCTGATCTTAAACATTAGTCTGATATTTCTGGGGTCCTCTTAACCTCGAGTGAAGTGCTCTAATCTCCCTTCTTTTATCAAAAAAGGAGAAGGTTTGACATTCATGCTCTTAAAATCAAGCACCTCAAGACTGTTTCCTTCAGAACTTTCATATTAATCATGCTTTATAGTCTGTAGATGATCTGTGCTATTCACTTAATGAAACCAATGGTAATTGGTATCATTTAAATAAGTGAGACATTAGTCAGCGGTGTCCAACACAGTGCCTGACACCCATAAAAACAACAATGAAACAAACCAACAGGCTTCAAGCCAACAACAATAGTCTTGGAGGCTTGTTAGGACCTGAATGACTGAGTCCGAGTCAGGGAAGGGCTGGGCCATCAGGAAGCAACTAGGTGGCCAATGGCATATTAATCTGCAAGGTTCTGACCTTCCCACAGCAATGCCTTGTTTGTGTGCTATGCCCGGGGTCTCGAGTGTCTGCACTCTGACAGTTGAGTGGTGCTGCTGCCTGGCAGTGGCAGGGAGGGCACCATTATTTTGGTATACTCTGTCTGGATAGTTATAAAGGTAGGAGGTTAATTAATGGCTTCCTACTAGGATATTGATAGCAAGGGACTTCCATCAGAAACAATGGAGTATTGAATGGGTTGGTGTGAGTCAGGTGGGTGGAGTGGATGAGGGGTGATGAAAAAGATACAGGGGAGTGCTCGACAGGGTGGACAACTAACTTGAATTGACTCTTGCTTACTCACAACATGTAGTCAGAATGGAGGCAGATCGCTCTGATTCAATTCGCGACTAAACTGACTGTTGGCTGGATTGAAGTTGTAAAAGTCACATCTACTTCTGGTTTGCTCCTCATGGATGGTGTAGCTCCCAGGAGTCCAACTGAAAGCCTGGAGTGCTGACTGGGGCTTCTCCATCTAGTCAGGTTCTGAACTCCTATTTCTGTCTCCAGCTTTGGGAGGCCAAAACTCTGATTTGATTTTTGGTAAAATCCTTCTTAGCTCTTTGCCCTGTGTGGCTTAAAAATTTGACAGATGCTTGTAGGAGAAAATGAGTTATCTAACTCACTTCTCTGTGCTTCCCTTCTCTCTAGAATTCTGCTCCTTCAAATCTTGGATGCTTTGGCCAGCCTACCTCTGCTTCTTTCTATATACATGTATCTGCAGCCTCGTGAAATGTCCATAAATTCTATTTGTTTCTCTGCTTACCAGCCAAGCTTGCTAGATGCATTTTCAGCCTCGAATTCCAAGCCCAGAACTAGTAATGTCCCTGAAAGGAAAAAAAATGCTTGTGGAGTGTCAGCTCAGCTCCATGTGGTTCCCATTTCTCTTCACTCCTGGATTTTGGTCCCTCAATCCTGGCCTCAGTCATTTTCCAATGCCTTCAATCAGAGGGCTGTTGTTATTGTTTCTTCTCTTTGTGTCATAGCTGACTTTTTTATTTGTTCCTGTCAGAATAATTGCTCTGGTGCAAACTATTTCATTTCAACTAGAAGCAAAAGTCTAACATGTGATTTTTAAAATAGCTCTCAATATGTGTTTACCTGAAGAAAATATTAGCATCTTGTCTTAAACTTCCCATGCTATAGTGCATTCAAATAAATTTGTAACGTGTTCGATAAACTTTAGAAATGAGAGAAAACCTTTACCTTGAGATAAGCATTAAAAATATTGATATTTGGGGAAAATAATATCCCAAGTAAGGTTATATATGTTATTAGTGCAAGTTATCAGTTGTCCTTACAATATGCAATGTTTATTCTACTCTTATTCTTATTTTAATATACTAAGCCTTTCTCCGCTTCCCTTGGGGAAATACTCTGCATTGAGACATTTCATATGAATCTGGATGTGTTTGAGGTCTGATTGCACTTAAACCAGCACCTGCAAATTCTGTAATTTCCTTTTCACACTCTTATTGTAATTCCTGTGTTTCACTTCAGTCATTATTAAGGCAAATCATAGGTAGCTATGTTCCTGATGTTTTATTGGCATCAAACTTTTTTTGCTTAATTTTGTTGCTGGTATCATTTTTTCTTTGAATTTCCCTCTGTGTTAGTCTGTAGATCATTCCAACTTTGTCCAATATTTTAGAAAGAAGTTTGTTTCTTCTTGCTTACAAGCCCTTGTCTCTTTCATTAGTTGGGTCCCAGAGGAGCACTGGGAGAGTAAACGCTGAGTTCAGCAATAGAATGCAGGTTTTCTTACTTTAGGCCTGAGCTCTAAATCAGAAAACCGCAAGGCCCGATCCCAAGTGGCTTGCTTTCTCTTTTATTTCTAGCATTAGAACAACCTCCACAAGAAGTGACCTACTTTCTCACAAGCCGTTACACTTATTTTGACCCATCTATGGGTACATGGCCCACCACCTCTATGATTCTTTTGAGCCTATAAATATCATCTCCTCAAACACCCCCTTTTCCCCATCACCTCTCATGTTACTTTTATCTACTACCACAGCATATGAAGAAAAGTAGTATTATACTATTTATATACTTGTATAAGTGGAAAAATGTTATAGGTATTTATCACTAGACAAATAAGGTACAGTTGGCTCTTTGGTGAATGGAAACATAAAGAAACTAATTCACTTTTTCTTGGGTATTCTATTACTAATTCTTGTTTTGAGTACTCCACTCTCCTAAAGCAAGCTCTAGGCACTGTAATGTGATTCACAGGATACCATAGCATCATGGCCACCACACAGCTAATTGGGGAAGTTGGTCTTTGAAATCTCAAGAAAGAGCAGAAGTAGGGCAACTAAAGGAAAGCAAAGAAAGGAGAGCAGTTTGGGCATCATTTCCAGGAGTAATTGCTATAGAAAACATCCATGAAATGACTGTTTCGATGGAAAGAGTGGAGAGTGAATAGTGAATTGTAGGAGAGGGAATACTTGAGGGCTAGCTACCTTGATAGAGCAAATAGACCAATTCGCATGGCACCAGGATACCAAATATTTGTTTGAAGAAAAGGCTTGGTGGGGAGAACAGCAATACATTTAAAACAACAGAATAAAAAGTGGAGGATACTGACTTAGTTACCCAACAACATTGTTTTCTTACCTGACAGAAATGGTGAGTTAATTGTAACCTTCTATTGTGACATGTGCCTTCAGGACATGTAGGTTCCTTCCCTGGGCTCTCAGAGGCCACATCAGAAAAGAAAAGAAATTCAATTACTGGTGGATGGAAGCCATCCTACAACAGGAGGGAGAGGTTCATCAGTTCCCTATTTGTGCATCCCACAGAGGGAGACCAGTGGCCCTCTCTGTATTCTGCTAGGGAGACCTGAGACCTGGGATGGGCAAATGTACTCAGGATTTAACACTGGAACCATCAGTTACTGGTCCAGGTGACTCTTGCTGTTGTTTTTGAACACATTTCATACACAAGAAACACAGAGAATAGTGAGCAAAACCAAAGGACCCCTGACTAAGGAGGGCACTTGCTCTGACTTTTGCCACACCTCACCTTTTATGAGTTTGGGCAAATTATTTGAACTTCCTGAGCCTCGGTTTTATCCTCTAGTAAGCAGAAATAATCCTTAATTAAGGAATTCAATGAGAAAGTGAATAGCAGGTGCTTGGCACATAGAAGTTGCTTAGTAAATGGTAGGAATTTTTATTAACTCATTGTTTTACAATTTTATAAACAAAAGTAATAAAAGGGAATATGAAACTATTTTTCAAGATTATATGCAAGTGTAGCAGGGGGAAAGAAAGGTCATTCACTTTTTTATATTTGAAAGGGGATATGAAATGAAATGCTAATGATAAGAGAAAGCATCAGTTACTCTGACACTTAATTTGAATGCTTTGACCAAATTTGGTGAAGCTTCATTTCATACTAGACTTCACTGAGCCACACTCTCTTTCCTTGAAGGGTCTGGTGATTAGACTTTGCACAGTTGCCGAATTGAAGCAGGGGATTTCCCAGGGGTGAGGATGGCGAAGCCCCTAGTGCTAGGACGCTTGCATGCACAACTCCGGAGACCAGGTTCTGTGACGCAGGTCTAATTTTATTGCGGAAGTACAGAGAATTTATAGGTGGAGGTGGCCAATCATGGAACATCATCTTAGGGAGCTAATGAGCGTAAAGGTTGGGGTACTGTGTACGTGGCTCTGGGAGGGGCTCAGGCGGGCGTTGCCATCTTCCTGGTGTGCCAGAAAGATCTGAACTGCCGGAGTGCGCTCACAGCATTGCATCAGCCGCTGCACCAAGACAAACCTCCTGTGCTCTCCTACACCGAATGCCATGTTTTGAGTGCTCAGGGGTCTACGGGCAAGTGTTTCAGGCTCAGCAGTGAGTTGAGATTATCCAAGATGCCCTGACTCCAAATGACCTCAAAGCTTCTTCAATACTTCTTTGCGGGAGCCCCTTACACGTTCCGCGCGGTTCAGGGTTCCTGTTCTGGAGGAGGCCGCACACAAAATGAAGAGAGAGAGACTAGAAGAAAATTAATTTGGAATAATGGGGACCAGGCGTGGCATCTTTACCTCTAGTGGGTAAGATTGCCCCCCCCCACACACACACTGGTCCTGCTCAAAACTTTTATTAAGGCAATGGGGAAAACATTCTTATCCTAAGGGCAGGAAACTCCAACAACATAGAGGCAACAAGAATTTACATATCAGTAACAGAGGTGGAGGGCTGCTTTAACTATCAATGTCTCCATTTAAACAATGGGTGAATAGCTCCCCCACTATTCAGGGCAATTAAAGTCGACCAGCCTTCAGGCACATTTCTCTACTAAGTGACAATGACTGGTCTCTGGCATCTCCCCCGTTCCTTTCCTTTAAAAGATTTTGTATCTGCAGACCAGAAATAAACATATAAGAACAAAAAATATTTGAGTTCCAAGTCCAACAGTTCTGAGTCCAAGTTTCAATGTCCAACAGGTCCTTCAGCAATTATATTTCAGTTCTGGATGGTGAACAAATGATGGCAATGCAGGTCCGACCTTCTTTGGTGTGGTCCAGGTAACCTGCAATGACACAGTTGCTGACTGCTAGCGGGGCAAAGTGCTGTCAGCTTCTTCCATCCCTGGGTTGTTTTTCCTCTTGCTTTCATAGCTGGAGTATTCCTGATAATTTCTCTCTGTTGCAGGAATTCTTATGGTCTTGGAGTTGTTTTCTGAAAATATACAAACATATTCTTGACCAAAAGTTAATAAAGAAATTTTTTCTATAAATTTTTTTGGGGCTCCTTTTTAATTTTTCCCAAATGATTTTCCTTTGGCTTATTTTGACACCATGTATGTTTTTCATGGGTGTCTTGTTGTCAGTATTACAAATGAAGATTAATTTTCAAAGTAAAAATTTTTCCTACAGGATATTTTTCCTTACATGGTATCCTTCCACTATCCCCCCTTTTTTATTTAATTATTAGGAGGCTTTTGGAAAATTTTTATAATGCAGTGTAGGTAATTTTAATTTTGTAATTTTTTGTACAAAAATGTGATTGTTTTAGATTCATTGCTTGTTAAGCAATTTTACCATGAAATGAACTACCAATAAAAGTTTTGGTTGCTATTTTAGAAATAGCTTTTTGTACAATTAAATTTTTTTGAATATTTACTTCCAATTAAACTTGACTACTATTTTACTGTCAAATTTAATACTTTAACAACAATTTTAGTTTATATTGTAAATATTAATGGAAAGAATAGTTTTGCATTATTGAGAATGCCCTGAGCATTTTTTGGTGTTAGGCTAGATTTAGATATATAGCAGCTGCTGTCAGCCAAGTCTTTGTTATTTGGGTCCCGAACTGAGCTGGGTGAAGTTTTTGTTGCCTGGGTCCCATTCTGAGCTGGGCATGGGAAGTGGGTAGCAGCCATGGGGGCAGGAGACCTCCCTTAGAAGAGGTGAGTGTTCAAGCCCATGCATTGTTGGGGGGGCGGTGAGAATCTGTGCCCCACCTCTCTCTACTAAGTGACAATGACTGGTCTCCAGCACTCCTTTATGTCTTTCTGACTCCAGCAAATAAAATGCATAACTATAATGTTCTCTTGCTTTGTAGTAAAAAAATAACATTCATGTTAAAGGTATAGTTGGCACTGAACATCATCTCAGGAGTTAATGCATACCAGTCTAAGTCCTTCCCCATAGATGGCAATATATATTCCTAGGTAGACTGGATAATGCTGTCCTTTTACATTTTCTTATTTCTTTCTCAAATTTTCTCTTGTCTAATTTAAAGACACTGACTTGGCCTTTTTCATAGTCATAACATAGTCTTTTTCTCACTCAGAGGGAGTCATTTGATAAAGTCTATTTTAATGGGATTCTGAGAAGACAAGGGCTTTAAACTCTCTGCTTTTTCTTTTTTCACCTCTATTAATTTTCTACGGCTGCTGTGACAAATAGCCACAAACTTAGTGGCCTAAAAAAACAACTATTTGCCCTGACTGGTTTGGCTCAGTGGATAGACTGTCAGCCAGCGGACTGAAGGGTCCCAGGTTCGATTCCGGTCAAGGGCATGTACCTTGGTTGCGGGCACATCCCCAGTTGGGAGTGTACAGGAGGCAGCTGATTGATGTTTCTCTCTCATCAATGTTTCTAACTCTCTATCTCTCTCTCTTCCTCACTGTAAAAAAAAATCAATAAAATACATTTAAAAAACAAACAAGTAAAAAAAACACACAACGATTTGTTATCTTATAGTTCCAAAGGTCAGATGTCCAACACAAGTGTCATGGGGGTAAAATCAAGGTGTCTGCAGGGCACTAAATTGCCCCCAGGATCCTGGAGAAGATGAGAGAAAATATCTGGGAAAGACCTGGAGAGTGGAATCTGACCTGAGAAAGTTCTTGGACAATCCGGGCAGGTAAGGAAGGTTAGGCAGCCTCGAGAGATGGTCTCTATAGAGACAGCCAATACAAATAAATATCTTCTGTCTGGCAATCTGAGCATGATGTCAACAGAAAGCAGGACAATGTAGCTCTAATTGGATTAAAGAATTTGTGGGGAGCTATAGAAGCTCCAGAGATAGAAACACACACAGAGGCTGGGTGGCCATGTGTGGTGGTGCCAGGGTGGCTGGGTCTGTCTCAGGGAGGCTGACGCAAGACTCTCCTCAGAGCCGAGAGGCCAACCATGAGCTTCTGGGCCCAGAGATGACAATTCTCTTCACGAAAAGTAAAATGTCAAGTGATACCCAGGATTTGTTGTGTGCTCATTTCCTGGCACACCTTCACGTTCTGCTAAGGAGGAAGCTAAAGGCAGAGAGAAGTGGGAGTAAGCAAAGGGGTGGTGAGTTTTCTGGTTTTAGGGATGCTCTTTCCAGTCACTTGCTGTAACAGGGAACACTTCCAGGAGCCAGAAGAGTTAAAAGAGAGTCTCCAGGGAACAAGCAGTGCAATAATGACAATGGGGAAGATGGTATGACTGAAAACACAGGGCAGGGTGAAGCCGAAATTGCAAATCTTCATTTTGGAAAAATGGAGACAGTTTCACCATCAAAGGGGGTCTTCACTGGCCATTTTTACATGTTTACTGAAATGACTGGGGCTAAACTAATACATGGAGATCTGAGGAAGCTGCTGCTAATGTGTCATTCGAAGCTTTGTGACTTTGCTAAGTGAACATTTGCTAAGAACTCCAGAGTGCCACAGGGTCCACGAAAGACCACGGGGAGTTGAAATGAAGAAGTTTATAACCACAGGTCCTGAAGGAGGGCCATGGTGTGCCTCCAGGGGCCACAGCGTACAATCGGAGAGGAGAGCAAGTCAGGACCTGCAGCCTGTGCTTTGTTAGGGTCTGCCGATGAAGTGCTTTGGAGCCCCCAAGCTAAATCCAGATTGGTTGATTCATGTAAAAAAGAGTGAGGTTTTGATAAGCTTCTAGGGTTCTTTCTTATCAGGGACACACAAGAGGAAGGCCCTGGGGGATAGGGGTGACTCATTAACACAGGGTAGTTGGGGGAGTCATATCAGAGACTTGCCTTTACTGGCGAACCTGCAGGCTACTGTCCAGGGCATGCTCAAAAGAGCCCAGATCAAGACCCCTGTGGGCCCCTGGCTATGCAAAACGCATGCCAGTGCAGCACTATTACGAAGCAGTTTAGTTAAACTCTCAACATGAAGGCTACTGAATGGGGATTGAATAAGAAAGATCATAATTTGTGCCTTTGTGGAAACACATTATAGGAGATGGACAAGTATTGCTTTTGTTGTTTGTTGCAGTCACAATTCCTGGAGTAGCTGCTTCATTCCAAGCACCCTGGTGAAGTCCACAGGCTTTGAATTCAATTAGCTGTACTGCCACGAGTTAATAGTATGGCACTGAGCAACCACTCCACGCCTCACTTTCCTCCTATGAGAAATGGGAATAATATGATAACTATCATGTAGAGTTGTCATGATTAAATAAGATGATGTATTTAACATGGTGCAATGTCTGGCTCATAATATTAAAAAATGGTAGCCTCTATTTTTAAGTGTCGTTAAGTAGGTAAATATTTTATAAATTTATTATCAATAGAATGTTATATACGAATATCAGACCAATTCTCACCTGCTAGAGCTCTAATAACAGGAAACATGATGGGGAAATTTGGTGATGGGTAAGAGAATGGAGTGACTTATTCCATGTACAGGGCACTAACTAAGAGTGTCCTGTGATAAGTCCTGGGCATCCTCAGAGCTGTACTGAGGCATTGAATATTTTGAGGTGTGAACACAGTCTGTGTTGCTTTTTTGCCTTGTCTAAGTATACTATCATATAACAGAAACTACTGCTCATAACTTATCAATATAACACCATCCTGGATTCCACAGTGTTGAATCTAATTGTGTTTGCTTCTGGAATAAAAAAGAATCCCAGTTGAAGACTTCCATTGAATAGCTTTACCTCTGTCTCTCTTCATCTCCAAAATGAAAGCAGAGGGCAAAAGATTTCTAATATCCCCTTTGTGTCTAACATTCCATGTGGCTAAAATATTGCGAAGGCAGATAATATGCATTTTTATAGGAATTCTCTTTGCCTGGGAGAGCAAGGCCATGTGCCAGACACGTTGTGTAAGTCAGGTTGATTCACGGGGATTGCACCTTCAGCCTTGGGTTTGCTTCAGCAAATCCTTAGGGCCAGCTGTTGACTTATAACTCTGTAGAGGACCAAACCAACTGTACAACTGATGAGAGCATGGAGAAGAAAACACAGCTCAGATGCATCCCTAAATCCTGCATTTTTCTCATTGATATCCATGCCGTCACACAGTGCAGCTGCATGTCATAGATGGTTTAGGGCTTGATTATAAACAACCTCAGACAGACTCCCCTGGGAGAAGGGTGGGAAAGCTATCCCTGTGACACAGCGGTGCTTCCTCCCAGAACAGAGACCACAGTTCCCAAGGACAAGTACCAGCACCAGTCCTGGCACCTAGAGAAGAACACAGGCTGTTTAGGAGTGGGTTGAAAATCAGGAGTCCTCGTCATCAATCTTCTCATATTTTGGCTTTAGTACAGTAATTTTCTTACTGGCATTCCTTAAGATTCCTCACTTCTGCATGTCAAGAAATGCTGAGATTTGGGGCCAGAGCCTCAAGCATCTTTGTATTCTGTTTATTTAGATGCTTGATATCAAACTGTCCCCCTACCTGGTGACCCAATACACTCAGACTCTTCTAAAAATTGCTTCACTGTCATTGCTTTGACATCTATCAGGGTCCTTTAATTCAATCTCCTATCTCTCACAACCCACTCTACGTTTCAATTGTAAAGTTCTTTATAACCCCAGCACCAGGATAAGTACTTCTCATTGGTGGACCTGTCGTAACCTGTGGTTACACCTTTTGTAATACTCAGGTTTGTAAATGTCTCTCTTTCAAGAATGAGCCCTTAGAAGTAGAAACTGAAGCTGATTCTAATTGTATCCCCAGCACTTAATACAGTGTTCAGCACATATTCAGGGCAAGATATATTTGTGGGATTATTGAGAGACCGTATTTCGTCTCAGACACCAAACATTGAAACACATGGAGATGTTCAAGCAAATGTTGGCCCATAGTGACTCCTACCCTTATTCACTTTTTTTTTTGGACTTTTGAGCAATATAACCATCACCCTCAATAGTCATGAAAGAAACTGGAATAATCATGATTCATTGCTCTGCTTTGTATACATACTTCATGGAGTTGTTTTTTCCTCCTTAACTTTTTTAATTGTTTGTGAAGACAAACACTTGTATTTTTAGAAAGTCTGTCACATTCATTTTGACCCCTTCCTCAAGTGAGAACGTGGGACTAAATGATTAAACTCCAATTAGTTCTCTGTACTTAGACATTTTCCTATTTAATAGATGATTAATTGCTGGTCCTTGAAATTAGGGTAACCATATGATTTATATTCCAAACTGCAACTGCTTTGGGAATGAACAAGGGGTCTATTAATAATGACACAGGTCGACAGGGGTAAACTTGGACTCTATGGGGCATATGGTTACTCTATTTATAGATGAAGATGCTGCTGAACTAGCACCAACAAAGCATGCCCCTGGGACAGCGTTTCCTTAGTTGTGACGTGTATGCAGTACATCTCCTACCAGCTGACAGGATAGATGTGGGCAAGGTTGATTTGTGCGTGAGTCTTAAGTTATGAAGGTGACTGAATGGTGACACAGAGGCAAGCGCTATTGAAAGAACGTTTTTATTACTTCGTTTCTGAGAGTGGGCGTGTAATGTCATACATGGCCACTAGGGGCAGCCCAGGTTTGCTCAGGAGACTTGCAGAATCCAAAAGAAAGAAGGCATGGCCCAAAGTCTTTGTTGTGCTTTCTGTGCGATGGGCAAGACAGGGCAAGGTGGGAAAATGGCTTAGGATGGGCTAGCTTGCATGACGTTTGACAGGTCTGAGCTATAGGAGTGATCTCTAAGTCACCTAGTACCTAGCACTGGGTAACTTAGGGGAGGGGACATATTGGGTTAGTGTCAGTTAACAGTGGCGATTGGGGGTATGGACCTGGAATTGATTGGAGGGTTTGTAACATGATTTGTGTGCCCTTGCAACTGCTAGGTCACTGGGGAGATGTAAACAACTTTGGCTATTAGTTTGGCTTGGTGATTAATGGGTGCCAAGTAGACAAATACAGAACCCAAGAAAACACAGCTAGAACACAGGAAGTGGTTTGGAGGGAGGGTGCATTTCTGGAAATGGAATAAAGATTGTCTCTGAGAAATTCCCTGTCTCAGTGGATGTCAGAACTCCGAAATTCCTGTCGTTAGCTGATCCATTGTCAGTCTAGGGATGAAGGCCCCAGACAAAAAGAGTAGCCTTGAGGGTAGGTTAAAGATACATCTTTGAGATCAGTGGTTTGAAAAAGAGTCCTCTCTAGGTTTTACATGAAGATGTAAAAATTAAACACATTTTAGTGCATTTCAAGGAACACTGTGGCAGACGGGCTTTGTGTTAGGGATCCCGTGCATGTGAAGTTCTCTTAGCTGCATGTCAGGGCGGGGCTTAGAGTTGGGAACAGATGAGCCAACAGCAGGGCTGTCCAGTGGTGTGAGAAGGAAATGGTGAGTCCACCAGGGGTTGCAATGAAGCCTCAGCTACAGGAGCTCCCCATGACCCTAAGACAAAGGCCATGGGGATGTTCACGTGTTTATTTTTATAATGAAGGAGACTGAGAGGAGTTAAGGAAGTGTCCCACATGCTGCAGCTTTTAAGAGGCATAAAAGATAATAGAATGCAGTTTTGTCTAACTTCCCCAGACTCCACTGGGAGCTCCCTCCCATGCGAGGGGAGAGCAGAGATCCTTTCTGCACAAGCCTGCTCTGTCCTGGTTTCAACCAGTTTTTAAAACCTGTGAAAGTTTCCTAGAAATGGGTGGCCCTTCCTTCCCTTGTTGCCTCGGGCAGCAGGCTTTTGCATATCTCCCAGCGTGTTGCCATTTATGGATTTGGGCAAAATAACAGAATTGCAAAGCTTCAGACTCCCAGACTTCTTTCTTTTTTTTTCCTTCCACACTGAGCTTCCTGTTTCTATGGCAATGAATAGGATGTTTTGCACTAAGAAACACTTTAAATGCCACTGGGGGAAGGTAAGAAACCACACATGGTTCTCTCCAGAGCAGAAAAGTGAAATGAGATGCTGAGGGAAACGAGAAGAGAAAGGAAGCAGAAAAGCTAGAATAGAGGTGGGTAAAGGGAGGAGGGAGATAAAGAAGCATCTGTTTGGAAGGAAAGATAAAACAGCAACATGGCAGGCAAGCACTGGGGCCCTCAGAGTGTGAGCCATAGGGAGACACAGGAGCATCCATGAGCACTTGGAACGAACATGCGCACTTCACGAGAAGCACAGGGGTGGGAGGCAGTCTTCACCTGGAAGCAGGGGTGGAAATCAGGGAGGCACCTCTACACTCTCACCACACAGTGCCCACTGGAAAGTGGCTATTGGTGTAACCTGTAAGGTAAGGAGGCTCACATATTAAATTTGCCAATGCTCGCTGTGCACACACAGTTTGGCTCAAGGCCACTGGAAGTCAGCTTTCCACCTGTGAAGTCAGAGCCAGGATTTCTACCCTGGTTTATTTGGCTCAGTGGATGGAGCATCGGCCTGTGGACTGAAGGGTCCTGGGTGGGTTCAATTCCAGTCAAGGGCACACACCCAGGTTGCGCCTTGATCCCCAGTGGGGGCATGCAGAAGGCAGCCAATCAATGATTCTATCTCATCATTGATGTTTCTATTTTCCCCTCTCCTTTCCTCTCTGAAATCAATGAAAATATATTTTTTTTAAAAAGAGCCAGGATTTCCCATCAATGGCTGATGCCTGGGGAGGAGCTCTGGAAGGTTCCACAGCCTTCCTCTCTTTTACTGCCTTCTCTCATTATTTGAGTGGGATTATCAGCACATGTTCCCAAGAAGGAAGATGTTTATAATGACATAAAATCCAAGGGATACAAAAGAGAACCTGGAAAACTAAAATAGCAAAAGGGAAAATACGCTCTCCCTGTTTCCCCTGTTCACCTTTCCTCAATCAATACAGAAAAGTGGATGACCAAATTGGCATTTAGAAAAGAAATACAGTAGCCCTCCTCATCCGAGATGTTGCTTTCATGGTTTCAGCTATTCACAGTCAAGTATGGCATGAAAATGTTAAATGAAAAACTCCAGAAATAAATAATTCATGAGTTTTAAATTGTGTGCCATTCCGAGCAGCTTGACAAAAATCCCGCGCTACCCTACTCCTTCCCATCTGGGATGTGAATCACCCCTTTGTCCAGTGTATCCATACCATAGATGAACCCCGCCCACTAGTCTCTAGTAGCCGTCTTCATTACTGTCAGCTATTACAGTGTGGTATTCAGGTAACTCTTATTTTACTCAATAACTAGAGGCCCGATGCACGAAATACATGCAAGGGACTTGGCTCTTGCAGCCCTGGGGTCATCTGGAAGGTTGTCTGAAAGGTCATTTGGCTATCCAGTCTAATTAGCATATCATGCTTTTATTATTATGGATGGCCTCAAAGCCATTCACTTAGCTTTCATCACAATATAAATATTGTTATAATTGTTCTATTTTATTATGAGTTATTGCTTTATAAATTAAATTTTATCACAGGTATAAATGGGAAAATCATAACATATATAGGGGTCCGTACTATCTCTGGCTCCAGTTATCTACTGGGGGTTCTTGGGATGTATTCCTGGTGGATAAAGGGGGACTAATTAGAGCAATTTAAAATCTAAGTTGGTAGAGCTCTGCGAGTGGCATACCCAGTAGCTCTCACTTTTAGTTTTACTAATTCCTCCACTAGAGCCAAGCCAAGTTAAATTAAGCTCCATCTAGCTTAAAGTTCCTGTTACATAAGGTTTTATGAGCTATAAGCTAGAATTAAAGGCACAGTAACAGGAAGAGCCAATCAGAGGGCAGCCTCAAAATAGCCTGATGGCCCTGGAAGGCCACAGCAGATGTATTTGTCCAGCTGCTTGATGGAGAAGCCGGAGGCCTCTCCCTCACTTGCCAGGGGCCTGTAAAAAGCTCACCTGCAGCTGCTTGTGAAATCGGTTCCTTGTAAATGAAAGTTGACCAGGAGTCATCTGAGCCAATGGCAGCTACACAGAGAAGACCCGGGTGCCAAACAGGGCAGGAAATGGCCAGGGGCCAGGGTAAACACAGGCAGAGCTGAGGTGAATATCTGTCCCAGGATAGCTCAGCGAGGTGCTGCTTTCCAAAAGTTTGGGCAGGGCAACCTAGTTTATCTTCAGTTAATCTGGGCAGGCCTAATTTACTATGGGAGCCTCACATTTGCATGCCTACTTTTAGAGACCCCAGCAAGTACACATAGTAAAATGTTAATTTATGATGCCTTCTGCGAGGGTTGGAATTGAGTGCGGCTTGATGCAACAGCAAAACAGAACAAATCTGGAAATTCTGGCAGGAGAAGAGGAGGGTGGAGGGAGCACATGCTCCTTGGACTTGTGAAGGGAGGCTGAGAGGAGGCTGGAAACTTCCTGGCATCAAACACCCTCAGAACCCCAGCAGGGACTTTCTACAACAGCTGGACTCAATTGAGGGAGGGCCTTTGTGTCTCAATAGCCTCAAACCCCATACTAAATAGTGACCGGCCCTGGACACCGAGTAGGGACTTGGTAAATATTTGGGGAATTGATTAATAATCCTGAGGATTTTCTGAGAACAAACTCCCATGTTTTGGATATTGTCAGGTCTTGCTTAGCTCTTTAAGAAGTCCACACCCATCTCCACTTTAAACAAGAAAACCAGCACACATACAATGTTCAGAGTTATTTCTAAATCTCTATGCCCTGTGGGTCTCTGAGTTACATGGTTCCCAATTGTCATGTCAGCATGATGACAACCCCTTTTATAGCTCTCAGCGCACTCTCTATGCTGTTCCGCCCACCCATCCAAAATGATTTATCTCTGCCACTACACTGTGCAACTTTGCTGGGATCTGATCATTTTCTTTACATTTCTCAGAATCCATTCCTAGGGTTTCCTTCCAATTTCCTCTGGGATTGCTTCCTAGACTTAAAATGGTCTCCGTCTTCTGTGGCCATACAAGTCCATCTAAATTGAACACTAAATGTGTTTTCATGTAAATGGAATGGCTTTTACCTGCTGGCTTCTGTTAAGGAAATAGAAATTATAAGAATGAAAAAAATTGCCCATTGGTGGGCCCAGTACCTATAGACACGTGGCTTTCATGTGCCTGACACAGAATGTGGGTCCTGCTAATATTTGTATTGATGGTATTGAGAGAATTACCCAGCTGAAAAATACACCTGAACTCCTGGGGAAATGAGTGGGCTCAAGGAGTGGTGGGTGGCCCGTGTCCTTGGCTCATCCCGCAGCCAGATTCTCTTTCCCTAGAGGAAGACTTGAGGGATGTCCAGTCCAGGGGGAGGTAACAGGCAATGGCAGTGTTCTCCCAGGTGAAAAGGCTAAGATACACAGCCTATCTAACTTTTTTCTTTAATTGATGTCAATGAACTGCATCATGAAATGAAAGCCCACGTGATGGAGGAAAAGGCCAATGACTGGCTGCCTAACCACCTGGTGAAATTATAAGCAGGGAGATGCTAGAATTGGCATGTCCTCTCACTTAGGAGCCCAGTAGGTAAGGGGAAATGTTACATTCACAGAACAGAACTGAGGACTGAGTGTTTTAGGACCATGGGGCTGTGCCATACATCTGTGCTGCTTAAGATCCCTCATGATACACGTGATGTGTATGATGAGCCTGAGAAAGCTAGTTCTGAATTTCTAAATTTATGCAGGAGCATGCTGTGTGACACAGCCATGTTTAAGTCAACACTGCGATCCCCCTGAATGTACTGTCAGCTCGGTTGACTGTCTAACCCTAGGTGTTATTTTCATGCTGCTTGCAGTTGCTTCATCATAGTCTCTTTCTTTTACAAGAAACACTACTTGGTAATACCTACAGCAATAGTGAAAAGATTTTTATTATGAGCTAGAGCTGTATCCTGCATACGCAGCATAAGGAATTGCTATAATTTTTTTTAATGGCCATACATACGGAAAAGTTCTCTCATTGCTTCACACTCCCCACTGGATTTCCCTTCTGCGCCTTCTGGCTTCCTGGTATTCCCTGCCAAAAAAATGTTCTTCTGTCATTCTTTGAAACCATTTTAAGTTTGCTTTGGAGTGGGCTCCAGCTTGTGTAAGTGTGGGGTTGATACACATTTTTAAGTCTGAAATAGAGCCCTTTGGGAATATAGTGAATACAGTTAAATAATTGTTTAAAGGATCCCACCAGGACAAAAAAAAAATTGTAGGAGATGGAAGACCCCTATACCACTAAAAATTTATAGTCATTTCCAAAATGCCTCTGTGAGATGCTTGTTGCCAAAAAGCAGAGGGCACTGTGTCTAAGCAATGAGAACCATTGTGGACTCAGTAAACTCGCTCTACTAGATACTCCACAACACAACCACACAGAGAGGACTGGGTGCCACTGGAGAAAAGGAAAGGCTTCTTAAAGAAGTGAACATTTAAATTTCTAGTTAGGTCCCAGGCTACAAGCTGAGAAGTGACTTAGCAGGGAATCCAGAGTTATTTCTGGAGCCTATGTTCTTTCACCACTAGCCATCCTCTCTGCATAAAAGAACAAAATGGGAGTTTTTAAATATTGCGTTATAAAAGACTGTGGCCTCCTGGAAAATTTAAAACCTGGCAATCTGAAGAGAGGAGGGGTTGTATCCAAGATTCTTATGGCTGCATAAATGATTAAATGAGAAACGTATTACCAAAAAAAAGGGGGGGTGCAATATGGACTGCAAGGCTTCTGATTTGCATTTGTGTTTAAAGCAATGCTTCTCCTTCCTTCTCTGGCTCTGCATATCTGGGCAGGATGCCCAGAGGTGGTCCTCCCTGTGGGGAGATGGCACATGGGCTTGTGGGAGAGATTGGAGAAAGTGGCCATGGCTGAGGACAAGCAGAGAAAGTGGCCATTTCCATAAGGAAATGCCTGGCTTGCTTCTAATAACTCTCTTTGTTGTTCTAAGCAATGACATTGGGAAACCAGTTTTGGAGTAAAGGGGAAGTAACTGATAAAAATCACTGTGGAGGTGGCCTAGAAGGTTCCAAATCTCAGTCCTCATGCACCCCCTAGTGTAGGCCTCAGGGTAGTTCCTTGACTACTGACTTGAAACTGAAAATATGTCAGCCACTTTTAACACCCCCTCCCTCCCCTTTGAAGAATAGAAAGTGTTGAAGGGAAATAAAATAGAAATAGTTTAAAGTTAAGTAATGACTTCAATTTGCAACTGCAGCAATTTCAGGCTACAAATTAGAAATTATTAAAAAAAAAACCAACTAGCAGCTTTGACATACTTAGGACTCAAGTGTGAAGAAAGTGGGCAGAGTCTCCATCGTTTAAAGCAGAGCTTCTCGAACGTTACTATGCATGTTGATCACCAGAGGATCCTGTGAAAATATAGATTTTTGATTCTATTGTTCTGAGTGGGGCCCTTGATTCTGCATCTTTGACAAGCTCCCAAGTGGCGTAGAGAATGCTGATCCACAGACCACACTTTGCTCGCCTTCAGGCAGCTTGTGCACTACTTGTTCCCTGCCCCCTGGGCTGTCTGTTTTGCAGTCTTCTGAAGTTCTGCCCTAGTTGCCATCTCACCAGCCCTCCCACTATGCATTCATTCACCAGCACTGTGAATTTGTTAGCTTAGAAAGAATTCTCTTTTATTTCCTGAACTTAAGTAGTATTTACCAATAGCATTCACTGCTTGAAATGTTGGATTGTTAATTAATATATATTACCTCGTGATTTCATGATCCATGAGTTTTTGTTTGTTTTGTTGGTATCCTAAGTTGTCTGTTCATTGGACTAGGGACTGTCTTAGATTACTTTGTTTCTTCCTTGAGGTTTTGCACAGTGCAGAGCATGTAAGTTACAATAACAGTACAAAATAAATTGATTGTCTTCTATGCAGGCTTTGAAAAAATGCAGAACTCTTTCTTAAGAGTGAATTTTGATTCTGAGAGCAGGCAGAAAGGCTGAAGAAGGCACTGGGGCCCTCTGAAGGAAGTGAGGACAGGATGCTAGGGAGAATATGAACATCTAGCACTCAAGATAAACATATTCTGGACTCCAGCCTTTTACTTCAACCTAACTGAGAATTCACTGTCTTGTTTTGAATTGCACTTAAAGTTTGTACTTAAATCACTCTATATAAAAGTATCCAGAAATCCTGAGCAGAGAGAACAACAAAAAGTAGATTTGATTACACATGATTAAGAAAAAAGTTGTATGTGCTTTGAAGAAATGTAATATGAGATTTTCAAACCAAATAAAAGATGTGATAAATGTACTCTTCTTTGTTTTCACTGTGAAAGATGAGAGGGGGGTTGTGATGCCACAGGCTTTAGGACACAGAGCAAGTTGTTTCATGTACCATTGGGCTGGGTGTTTGTAAGACAGGCGTCTCTCCCACTTGCCATAGTAGCCCATGCTCAGACGGCTAAGAGGGGATCATGCACGATCCTGGCCATAGGCAATCACCTACCTGCATTGTTGGTCAATAATTCTATTTGTATTGGCTAGAAAAGACAACTTCTGCGTTCCCTGACAAATCTGGGTATCTATAACTTTTATTAATGATTAATAATTATTACTAATGGCCATTTAGTGTATAATATTAACAATTAAAATAATTATTCAGAATTAATATTTTCTGCATTAGACTCAGAATCTAAAGGCACCGTAGAGGCAGTAAAAACCTCTTTTTCTATAATAATAGGGTCTTCCTTTGACCTCCCTGAGAGTTCCTTTTCACTGCTCAGACCCCTTCAGTGAAAAGGAACTCTTCATGTCCCAAGACAACCATTTTCATTTCACAGTATTTTTATGCCAGAAAAAAAATTGTCTTCACTGCAATAATTTTAGATAATAAAAGTGAAAAGCACAAAATGAAAAATATCTATAATGCTATCACACAGAAGTAGCCACTGTTAACATTTGTTTTCTTTCTTTTCTCTTTTTTCTTTCTTTTTTAAAAAGTATATTTTTATTGATTTTAGAGCGGAAAGGAGAGGGAGAGAGACAGAAATATCAATGAAGAGAGAGAATCATTCATTGGCTGCCTCCTGCATGAAGCCTGCAACCTAGGCATGTGCCCTGACTGGGAATCGAACCTGTGACCTCCTTCAAAGGTTGATGCTCAACCACTGAGCCACGCTGGCTGGGCATTAACATTTTGATGTATATGACTATGTGTGTGTGTGTGTATTTATATTGAATAATAATACAATCTATATTTTATAACCAGCTTTTATAATCCTTTGTCGTTACGTATTTTTCTATAACATCACTTTCAAAGGCTGAATAAGCACATTTCCATTTTTAAAATAGCTATGAGATTTTTTTCCTTCTATTAAGCCAAAACTTTCCTTTTTAGAATTTATATATATTGGTCCTTTGTCTGACTTCCAGAATTACATGCAATAAAAAGGGTAATCTGGATTTTTTTCCAGGCCAGCACTTTGAATATATGAAGACTGCTTTCAGGTCTCCCTAAGTCCTACTTTTGGTTTAAATGGAATTTGGTTTTAATGGAAAACTGGGTTTTCAGGCATCTTTCATGGTTCTCAGGTCCCACTCTCCCGAAGGCTCACTTCTGGATTAAAATCAAGTTTTCCATTTTCCTAAGAATTGTGTACAATATTTCAGGGAAGGTTAGAAGATAACTATCACCTCCTTCTACAGTGGAATTTCCAGTTTGTTGATGTATAAGTATTATATTCACTTTTTGAAGTCTTCACTCATTGTTGATATGTTGGGTCTTCCATGTCTTGTTCTCACGTCACCAGCCTGCTACAGTTTCTAATCATGCACTTCTCCTGAATGCATGACTTGTGTATCTTCTTTTATTAATTCAACACATTCATTGAGCACTGTTATGTTTCAGGCACTAGCGATGCAATGGTGTTCTCTGCCCCTTAACAAATTTAGCATCTGCAGTAAAGAGAGAGACAGATTGAGAAGCACATAGGAGGTCATAGGAGGCCTAAGGCTTGGGTAAGACCTTGCTGAAGAAGTACGATTTAGGTGAAGTCCTGAAGGAAGAGTGAGGTTCATTCTTGTGAGATTCAGCCCATTATCCAGCCCATGGAGATAATTCCAGATATCAATTCAATGATTGCTTTTTTCTTTATTTTCCCTGATGAATGATAGAAATGGCATCTACATTATCATCTGAACTGTCGAGAAATGGTGAACACAACATAACCCAGGACAGAACTTTAGGATACTTTAGACCTTCCCCCAAACTTTTCCAGATCCACCTGGTTGTGTTATGTTTTAATGAACTTTTCTCTAGGAATACATCTGAAGCAGATAAAGAACATAGTTAGTATTAAATTTGCTTAGTTTCTTTTTGTGTGTGAATCCTTGCTTAAGTCACTTATATACTGAAAGGCTCCAACGGCTTGTTCTGGATCGAGTGTAAGCACATTTCACACCACCTGCTGACTTTCTGGAAGTGGCTCCAGATCACAAGCTCTGGCTTATTAAACAATGTCTGCCATGAAGACTTCTTGGCTCTTTGGGCAGTGTACTAGAATGTTACCTCAGCTGCCGAAAAAGCATGTTGAATAAATTGTTTCTTCCACATACTTCAACCCCCATTCCCAGCGTTTCTCCATTATTCTTGTCCACATTTTTATGATCCTTTTTGCCCTTTTAAATAATTGTGTGGTCACCATTCCTCCAAGTCCCACTCTGGTTCTGCAATGTTCACAGGGACCAATTCTGTTCCCAGACAGCCATGAGTTTGCTAACATCACAAATGCAAACAAGTGGGAGACTCAATGAATCGTTCACTTTTCACCCTATTCTGACACTGTGGAGGCATGTACTGATCTTTTCTTGTTCTCACCAATCTTGAGCCACTACCTGGATGTAAAAAAAAGATAAAGCAACATTTCTAAGAACATCATTTTCTTTTCCTGCTTTCTGGCCTCCTTGTGTCATGTTGATGTGTTTTTAAGACGGATTGGATGGCTTGTTTTGAGTGTCCTGGTACCAAGGGCAATCCAGGGCTTGTTTTACTGTTAGTGACCATTCCAATCCCAGTGATGAGCCAGAGATAGGAGAATGAATCTCTGTCCTGGGTGCAGAGTAACTGCTGTTGAAAATTATATGGCTGATACATTTTTGTGTGGAATGATAATTCTTTTGGAAATTACTTCCAAACTTGGTTTAAATAGTCTTGCCAAGAAAGCCAGACTGTCCTTCCCCCTCATAACTCTATGACTTCATTCAGTTAAAGAAAGCATTTTTCAGGGACTCTTTCCTCTGTTTTCCTGCTGCTATTTGTTATTATCAAATATTCTTCCCTGAACTTACTGGAAGACTAGACCTTTTTCTTTTCAGATTTATGTCGTAATGTCATCATTTATACAAATTCATTGCAGACCTGATTTGAGAGTTTTTAAATTTTTAATTTTAGAAATAACATGTTGCTGAATTTCTGGGCAGAGAATACTTTATTTTTTTCTGTCTGGCAGTGAGTCACGTTTTTAATACCTTGAATGGCTTGCCACTGGCTCCTTTCTCACATGTGGGTTGCACTTTGAGATGACAGTGGGTTGAACTGGATGTGATTTTAGGTTAGCTTGTTTGCAAAGAGCTAAGAGAGCATAGGCAGAGGGGTATTTTGTTGGAGGTCTCAGGTAAGGTGAAGTTGCACTTCGGTATTTACTGTCACCTTTGATGACACACAAAAAAAGTGTTCCTCCCAGATACCAGACATGAGGCAGACCCCCAGCAGGAGACAGGCAGACTGTCAGGCTTTCACATTTAACAGGATGTTTTTTTAAATGATGCTTTGATGTCTTTCTTGGCGCTATCAAACACATAGGAATCACTCTTTGAACATTTCTGCACTTCTCTAAGCGTGTTATGTATAAAGTAGCAGCTATTTTCAGGTCACATTTTCCAGCATGGAGTGCTACATTTTATTTGCATCTTTGCAATGACTGAGTTCCTCTTGCACATTATTGAATGTTTTTGTCATTTGGGAAAATCTGAGCAGGGAAAATAACTTTAGCCAGTCAAAAACTTAAGACCCATTAAACTACTATCACATAGTATTTATTGACTCTCTAATATTAAATAAATGTTCTGTTAAAACATTACATTAAAGTACCACAAGCATTAACAGAATTCTCAACAAAATGTATTTATTCATCCATTATCCATTCATTGTAGAACAAACACATATTTAAAAGTGTTCTGCACTGGACATGAAAGATATAAAGATGAACAAGACATTGGTTGGCCTTCAATGAGTTCACAATCCAGTGGAACATCCTGGAATGTCAGAAGGAAAATTATATTCAGCATGAAAACGATTATTCCACAGGGAGACAGAGGGTAGTAGGGGACCATGGAGAAGGTTCATTCTATTCTGTGTAAGGGGAGGAGGTAGAGGACCAGGGAAGTCTTCAAGAACCAGCTACACATACACCACCTTCAAGGAGAAGCTAATAGAATTGGCAAGACAAGCACACTCCACACAAGCAACAGGCATTGCTTTGCCACAGGATCTGATTCAGTGCTAATGATGGAATGTAGAACCTCAGTGTTATGGGACTGGAGGGGGGACGGTGGTTCCTGAAGATGGGAGTCATCTTGGAGGCCTCCACATACGGGCTCATGCTGAGCATGAAGAATGATTAGTGCTTTGGTAGGCTCTTCATTTGTACATCTCAAGTGAGGTAATCCAACAGAAGAATACTACCTATTATAGGGGATGGAGACCACTGAATATGTTTTCTAGAGATTTATTGAGCATGGCACAAACATGATTGCTTCCTGAGTGATAAACCCCTGATAAGGTGAGAGAGTAAATTACTCCTCTGGTTGAAATTGAACAGATGATTGTACTGAAAGTAGCAGAAATGCTAACAGAACAGTCACCCATTTTGAAGGGAGTGGTTCTGGGGATATATTGTAAGAAAATGCTGAGGAAAGAATCCCAGTTTCTCACTGGAAACAAGACGAGGTTTTCACCATTTTTGCAATCATTTATATATTTTTGTTAATGGCATAAGAAGCACAGCATGAAAATTTAGGAATACTGAGATGACATGTAACTTTCTGAGAAGGGGAACTTAAGGATCACTGTTGCACTGAAGGGGACAAGGGATGTGGGAAGGGAAAGATGGAACATATGCTCCAATATGCTCACAAACACATGAGTCTGCACTGCAGGTAACAAACAGATGCGATGCATTAAAGTCATCTGTTTCTACTACTCTTTCAACCCACTTGCGTCATGCTGGGCCAGCTTTTGAAAGGAGGCCCCTTCGAGCTTCCTCTTCTGTAATTCCCAGTAAATGGTGAAACACTGGTTGCTTCCAGAGAAGTGCAAGCTCTGCAGACACAGCTAGAGAGGACAAATCCCCGACAACCAAGAGAGCATCACGTGTAATCTGTGGAGGCAAAGCTGTTAAACAAGAAAATCCCTATAAGCAGAAAGTTTATGGTTTCACTTACAGCTGCTCTCTTTCTGGGGCCATTGGCTAGAAAGACTCAGGAAGTACCTCAGGGTAATGGCTTCCACATAGTGGGCAAGAATCCTTTAGGCAGCACTCAGCTCAGATGTTCTTTTCTCACCTAAAGTCAGGGTGGTCTGTAAAACCCCTCCATTGCTGTGGGATGGAGCGGGGAAGGTAGTTTGCTTAAGGTGAGTGGCAGTGATCTCTCCCAAGTTGTAGAGTGGGCCCTGGAGACTGGCCATTCTTTCCATAGTCCATGCATTGGCATGAGTCTATATCTTCTATTTCTAGTGAGACTAGAAGTAGCTGCGGTTACTTAAAGACAATGGGTAAAAACTCTGAACTATAGTTGGATGTGTATGTTGGTTGTTTATTGTAACCCTGGATCTTTAAGCATAATATTAACAAACTAAGTATCCTATATTTCACAGCATCCATTCAGGTGCTATATTTTTCTTTAACAAAAAAACATAGATTCAAAATAATCCTATCTGAACTTGGTACAAAAAGCTATCTGAACTAGGTAAGTCCAACTGATATTGGCAGAGACAATAAGCCATAGACTTCACTAAATGGTGCCCGAACTGGGCAAATTCCTCTTTGGGTGTGCCAGGTGAACATCCACAAGTTTGTGCTTGTTAAATAGATCCATGGAATGCTCGAGAGCTGGAACAGATACTAAGCCCAACGCCCTGCATTTTATAGGTAAGGATGCTGCAGGCCAAGGGGACTTCCTGAGGAACATTATTTCACCCCCAGTCCTCAGCTTCCAGCTGGGTGTTTTGACAAGTACACCAAACCGTCTTGGAAAAAGAAAGGGAAATCAGTGTTGATTTCCAGTAGGAACCTCTTGTGTCATGTAAATATTTTTTATCTACTTCTAAAGGCACTACATTTCTTCATTTGAGGGACATACTCTGGTTATTCAACAACTAAGACAAAGAAGCCAGCAGAAAACTTAGTTCTCTTGCTTCTTTCTTACACTCTGGCTGCCAGAGAGAAGTTATCTTTTCAGTTACTCCTCTTTTCTTTCCTTAGCATGGCTAGCAAACTATGGCTTGAAAGTGCTGACTGTGAGTGTGGTGGAATCAGACAGTTCTGCCAACTGCGTGATGGCAGTTTATTTGTTTCATTGTCCACCTGGGTAGATCTGTGGGCTAACCAATCAATTAGCTCCCAGGAGGAGTCAAAGGTCCCCCTTCCTTCTTATCTTTCTAGCAGAAGCAAATCCTTCTAGAGTATATACTCTCATTATAAAACAGAGAGAGCCCAATGGTTGAGTATCTACCTATGAACCAGGAGGTCATGGTTTGATTCCCAGTCAGGGCATATGCCCAGGTTGTGGATTCAGTCCCCAGTAGGGAGTGTGCAGCTGGTCAATGTTTCTCTCTCATCATTGATGTTTCTATTTCTCTCTCCATCTTTCCCTTCTCCCTGAAATCAATTATATAAGTCTGCTTCATATATATATATATATATATATATATATATATATATATATATATATGAAGTCTGCTTTATTAAGAGAAAATAGATACCCCTCTCTATTTTCCAAGTATGAGTATTTCTAAAGACACATCAGCAATTTATAATTTGAGCTAATGAAGATAGGAACACATAGGATGGAAATCTCTTACTGGGGAACACATTTCTGAGATGAAATGCAACTTCTTTACTTAAGATCTTAAGGTCAAGTCTTGGGAATTGCGAAGTGTCAGACATCCTCAGAAAGAGGCATGAAACCTGGAAGAGAAAAGTAAGGAGAGGGTCTGGGCACTCATGGGTGATTATGCTGCAACTGACCAGGTTTCCCTGAATCTACTGAGAGCTGAAACATTTGAGAAAAACATTTCCTCCACTTCCTGCTGTCTCTACCTTCCAATACTATGCCTTGAAGGAAACATTCAAATTGAGAGAAGCTTGGAGTTATGTGGGAAAAATGGACCAAGGAAAGGGAAAGGCCAGGGGATGGACATCAGGGCGACTCAGGGTACAACCTGGAAAGCAGCAGCCAGGTGAGGCATGTTCTCACCCTCCACTGCATTTACATTTGTTCCCTGGACCCCTAGCCCTTTACAGAGGCCCTCTGGCTATATCGCCCTTGCTCCCTCTTCTCCCATTCCTTTCTAATGGCCCCTGTTCTCATTTTTCATAATATGAATCACACTCTGTGATTTCATTTCAGTCATTCAATAACTATTTATTGAGCACCTATTCTATTTCAGGCAGTGTTCTAAGCACTGGGGATATGGCAGGGAGCACAACGACAAATGGCTCTTGCCTTCTGAGCTTGCATTCCATGGAGGTACAGCCAGCACTCAGCTAAGGCTTACCCTGTGCCAGGCGCCAGTCTCAGCTTGGAAACCATAGTTATTCATTTACCTCGACACCAAGCCTCGGATGTAAGGGTCACTAATATCCCCCTTGTGCCGATGAGGGGGATATTGATCTTCTTAAATAAGGAGATTAAGATAATTGCTCAGGCTCACACAGTCTCTTCATCATCCCTCGTTTAAGGGCAAATCCTTGGTTATTTAGGATCTGTCTTTTCCAGTAGAATATACTAGTAAGTTAGGCACCACTGGTGCATTCCCAGCATCTAGTATATACATGGTGCTAATAAATATTTACAAAATGAAGGAAAGAAAAAATGGTACTTCAAAATTCCTGCGAGGAACAGTCTGGGCTATTTCCGTAAAAAGGGGTGAGTTTAAGAAAATGGTATTTCCGTCCATGTTGACCACAGGATGGCAGAATCAGGTTTTTTCCTGCCTTGGACTTTGATCCTCTCCTCCGTCCATATAGAAGTGCTTTCTGTTGTGTAGCCACGTTTCACCATTGTATGCTTGTTAATTAAGATTCAAACCTGAAGTTTCAAATGTTCTTGTATTAGTTTCTCCTTTCGCCCCTCTCTATTGATGCGGCTGTGAACCGAGTTCCTGAAATGAAAACCACCTCCCCTCAGCTTGGCTTTGGGCTGCATGACTCAGGAGCTGGCTCGGACTCCCCGGCAGGAGAACTTAAAAGCCAGCAGTTTAGAAGAGACTTTATTTTGGTATCTAAGTAAGAAGGAAATACCTGGTGCAGCTTGTCAGCCTTGGAGAGAATAAAAGAGAGGGAAAATAATAATAAGAGCTGTTTTTTTTGGGTGGAGGTGAGACGGTGTGAAGCACGCATCCCGCACACATGTGCACACTTTGCTGGGCGGTGTGGGCCAGGAGCTTGGCTGTGGCTCCATGGAAGCAGCTCTGTCGTCTGTGAACTCCTGTCCCTTGGAGCTGCTTTGGAATGACTGATATTTATTAGGATTCCATATTAGTCAATTCATGGAATTCAACATGATTGAACACAATCAGGAAGAGGCTACAAAAGCCCATTTGAAACTAAAAATAATTCAACCAGAAGGAAAATGAAAAGTCTCAGTAACTGATGTATTTATTGAAAGGTTTCTTTTAATAAAATGACATTTCACTTTATAGGACCGAAGGTGCTAATGACATTAAAAATCGTAAGAGAGCCACTATTATGGACTGACACTGCTAAGCCTTTTGTGTGTCATCCCCTTTTTCTCCTTACAATAACTTTTGTCACCTGTAGATCATCCCTGTTTCACAATCAGTAGGCTCACTCAGCATGTTGGTGACGAAGTTGAGATTCAAAACTGGGTCTGATTGACTTTGCAAGCAAGTGTTGCTGTCTCATTTTAATGAGAGGTTCTCATTCACCAAGACACAGAGTAGAGATTAATTTGTACAATGTCACACAGGTTCTAAACAGTAAAATTCATATTTGAGCCCCAATTTTTCTCAGTCAGAAGTTTTGTTCTTTCTGATAGTTTCTTTCTTCCTCTTATTTGGATGCATGTGGTCAGTGCTCTTTGCTCAGGGGAGGGAGGTGGCACAGGGCAGGTACCCACACTACCCCAGGGTTTATTCACTTCAGCTACACTGCGGTGACTCTCATTGCATCTCTGGCTCTTTGTAGAGCGATCATTATGGAGGGTGGACTGTTCCTTCATTCTTGTGGTCAGATCTCTATAAGTCTTTGTTATAGGAAACATGGGCACAGGGAGGAAAACAAGAGTTATAGGGCAAGAAGACAATTCTCCTTGGATGCTTCATGCACATTTTGGAAACTAGGCTTGTCACGCTGAATGGCCTTGGAAGAGAAGCAGGCAGATGAATCATAGCACCTGGAGGTTGAAAGATGGGATTGGCTGAGCTGCAAAGGAGGATAGGAAACTGGAGGCCCAGAAAGTAGCAGACACCACGCCCCCCCACACACATATTTATCCCCCAGAAGATGATTTCTCTGAGGATGGCAGATGGGCTGTCATATGAGCTGAGCCCCTGAGAGTGCAGGCTGACATGGAACCTGAGGAATTCCTTGACTTTGAGGGACACCTTGGGTTTGGGAAGCAAGCCTGTCAGTGATGACCTTACATGAGCAGAAGATCAGGGTCCCTCCCGTAACACTGTCAAATGCATAAAAGCACAGGGAAGTGTGCATACCTGGGAGGTGGGACCAAAGCCCCAGTAGTGACAGTGATTGAGTTTCTCACAACCTCCAAGAGTGAACTGGAAGCACATTAAAAAAATAAATTACTATGACATGTCCTGCACTCTAGTTCCGTGGATCAAATTTCATATCCACGACATCCATTCTTGGCTAAAGAAAAAAAATGTTGCTGTTAGTGGACAAATCCTTCTGGAATAAGTTCTACCATCTAGTGTCCATGAGGCAACTAAACTGCCTTAACTGGCTTTCCAAGATTAGTCTTGCTAGGGATCAAAACCTCACCCGACCATTACAACAGTGACCCTTCTCAAATCTCAACATTTAGAAAGGCACGATGAGATAACAATTTCATGTTACAAAGGGATTCTTCAGGATAATCCCTTCCCTGTAGGGTGGATTGAAAAGAAATAAGAAGCAATGGCAATGAAAAGGTAAATATACCTGCTCAGGGATCCTTTGGTAAGCTACTCAAGTTTCTCATCTGCTGAACACTGATGGAAATATGAACAACACACCTCCCTCTATCCTGTTGTTTCTTCCCTATTCCCCTATTCCCTTCTTATATCATTGTTCTCTCTTTTATCAGGTTTTATTCTCTCTGTGGATCCCTGGCCTCATTCAGAAAAATATTTTAGCCAGCTAACATGATACACATATTGTTTGATCAACTGATGCAGGGATGAAAACATGGGTGACAACATCCGAATAGAGAGAGAAGTGCAGGGAGGAGTCAGAATAAGATGAGCACCTCCCAGCCATGCTATGGAGTCCTCTGCATTCCCTGGAATGGTTTCACGTCAGCTATGAGCTTTCTCATAGCCAATGCAAAGCAGAAGCAAGACCACATTACGTGACTCAGTGTGGCCAAGATAAGAAGAAATTGGTAGCTCAGGAGGAGTACATCTAGTGAGGGCACTGAGACCAGTGAGAAAATGCATTTTGGTGTTTACAACATTGAGTATGTGTTCCAGCAAAACTTTGTTAAGTTTTGAAAAGGAAACAATTATGACAGTGACTTCAAGTGGTTTCTTAATAGAGGGGACAGAATTCCTTACCTCAAGTCCCAGTCTTTCCTGGGTTCTCCTGGGATGGAGATGAATATGAAGTAACTCATGTGCTTCCAAGTAGACTTACAATAGATGGTGGCTGTCTGCTAAATTCCACAAGAGCTGTGTGCTTTTCTATGGCAGCTGATATGTAATTGAAATGCCAGGACTTATTTGGATATGAAGTAGTCATCTTGAAATGTTCAGGTGAAGAAAAAATGCCTAACTCTCAACATGTGACCTAATGCTCAGAGAAAGCTATTAGCTTGAAGCATGTGATTCCAAGCCAAGCAGAGCCAGAGCCATAGAGTGTCTGCTGGTTTCCTAACCATTCTTAAATTAAGGCATACAATCTGTTACATAAATCTCTATTTTCTTATTTTAGGTTCAGCCAGCATTTTGCTAGTGAATAAATCAGACATCCCAGATGTCATTTCCCTCTGACTAGATAGAAATCAAAACCAAAAGGCTGGTTTAGGTTTGCAAAAAATCTTTGTACGTCAGTGATATTCAATGTTACTGTCCCAGGTTCTCACCTCCCCCAAAGGAATAAAGGGATAGCTGGCCATCAATACAGCATCAAAGAATATTAAATTCCTATGTAGAGCAATGAACCCCGATGTTTATGATGTATAATGGACCAGATACATCCTTTAGTCAGTGGATGTGGAGAGGCTTCTTTGTTCATTAGTGATGTCATAACTGAGCCCTGTTGATGAGAATCAAGTATTTCCTAGGACTAGACAATAAGGAATTTGTTATCATTTCTTTAGTGTATAGTAGTCAGGGGAGGCTACTGCTATAAGAAATAACCCCAAACTTCAGTGGCTCAACACAGCAAAGATTTGTTTATCACTCATGTCACTCCTCCAGTGTGGGTGTTCTGCTGTCCTTGCTCTATCTAGTAGCTCAATCCCCCTCCCCCCTCCCCTCCACCCCTTAGCCCCACTTTCTCAGGCCTGAGCCTCCTGGGAAGGAATGTAGGTTTGTGCAGGGCATTTCATAGGTCAAAACTGAAGGTGGTGAACTTCAATTCCACCCTCCGACCCCCAGACTCAGTCTAATGGCCACTCCCAACTGCAAGGGAGGTGGCAAATGCGGCTTTTTCTGAGCACAGCAGAAGAAATGAATTTGTGACTATATAGCCAACTCTACCACAGATGCCAGACTCCTTCCCTTTTCTTCCCAGAGTGTGCTGAGTTCTAGGTGCTTTGGTGAGAGATGGCCATTTTCTGCCCCTCTCTGAAGGTATCTTAATGGTCTGGGTGCCAGAAGCTGTATATTGGGAAACACAACTCAGTCATGGACAGATAGCCTAGAAAAAAATTAGGACACAATGTTTAATCATTAAGAGTTAAAAGGATATAAAAAAGAATAAGACATGGCTGACACATATATATCATCCGGATATTATTCTCAAAAGAAAAGATGCAAGATTCCCAACATACACTTTACAGATATTATGTCATAGAAGTGAAATATTTCCAAAACAAATTTACTAGTAGCCAAATATTTCCAGCTTAATTCAATATTTAGCAATATTTAGCAATATTTGGAATGAATAATAAATTAGCATATTAAGTTCAAATTTCCTACTTTAAAAACAATTTTTGAAATTAGTGGAGGATGGAGTTCTACTCTCCATCTTTACCTACCATTGGTGACCAAAAGCACCTGCCTGAAACTGATTCAAATACAGCAAATTAAAAATTTAAGTTTTAGAAAGAAGTTTTAACTTCATTCATTGCTGATCCCTCGCTCAGTCACTCATGCCTAAGGTAGTAGTGGAGAGGCTGGGAGCTCATAGGAAGAAAGTTAAGAGCCATTACTTCTGTATGGGTTAAATACATGGCTTCTGTAGCTTTTTTTCAACAGTGTTTTTATTACATAAGGCTGGAGTAATTTTTTTAATTGGGCATCTTATAGGTGTTTTTCTCCTCATGAGAATCTTACTGAGTAATTAATGCATTTGTAGAAGACTGTTAAACAGAAAGAAAATTGAGAAAGGATAACACACAAATTAGATAAACATTAGCTTAAAGCATAGAATAAAATTGCATGAAAATTATAATTCAGTTATTTCTGAGGTACATTTAATCTTTTTTAGTTTATTTTAAAAATATCTTCTCTATAAACATACCAATTAGGCAAAGAATAATTGTAACAATTTCTCATTGCTACTTTTCAAGTAGTAATTCATTTTGGTTTATTCACTTGTGAGACTAAAGACATTTTGTTGTTGAATTTTATAAAGCTTGAATAAATAAATTCTATTTACCTGTAGGCCTAAGTTGTTGGGGTTTTAATCTTCCTTACTTTCCTTCTGGCTGCTTTATTTACCCTAGAAAAATTCTTTCTTCAGCATTAGTTTCTCCCTTGATAATAAAGTTCCTTAGGAAAAATTCTTTGCTTATTAATAAGTACATTCCCAGCATTTACAAAAGTCTCTAACATATTCTGAGCCCCCAATTAATATTTGTTGAAGATTTGGATGGGTATAAATGGAGGCAAGGTGTCTTTAGCATAAGAAGAAATTATTGTGGGCCTGGAAATGAATTAGATAGTTTTGTAAACTACATTGACAATGTATCAAAAGTTTACTTATTCATATTCTTTCATCAGTCTATTTTGTACATACTGTGTACAGCACTAGGCTAAACATTGAGGACAGGTATTTAGAAGATGCAGCCCCTGCTAAGAATTTAACTCACTGAAGATTAAAAAGCTTACATAACTTGGGTGACATGATAAGCAAAATAGATTTATATGGCCAAGGAAGAGTGTAGCCATTCTTGGGGACACTCTTTTATGAGCCACGTGGGGGCTATGACTTTTTTCTTCAAAGACATCTTGAAAAACTGGGAACTGTCACAAATTTCTGCAATTGGATTGGCAATTCCTTAAGGGCAGAAATAATATCTTTACTTGTATATTTTATAAAGGCTGGAGACTTTCTTCTAATTGGAAATCAATTATATCTAATAAAAGAGTAATATGCAAATTAGGCATCACTCCATCACAAAGACAGCCACCCCATGGCCACAAGATGGCCACCCCCATAGCCACAACATGACGGCACCCAGTCTGGCTCAGCCCCGCCACTAAAGTAGTCAGGCCTGTTAGCCAGGCAGGTGGCGGGAGAGACGGGGGGTGTGAGGGGTGGAACAGGCAATCAGAGGGGGCTGGGGGTCTCCTGCCCAGGCCTGAGGCCTTCACCAGAGGCCTCGGGCATGGGCAAGGGCGAGCCAGTGATTGGAGGGGGCAGGGGCAGAGCCAGGGATCAGAGGGGTATGAGGGTGCCATACCCAGGCAAAAGGCCTGGGCCAGAGGCTTCAGGCCTGGGAAGGGGCAAGGCCAGAGATGGCAGGGTCCTGGGCTCTGCAGAGCTGGTGATTGGAGGGGTAAGGTGGAGCCTGTGATTGCAGGGGTCTGGGCACTGGTGGAGCTGCAAAGCAGGGGTCTGAGGTTCCTCTGCCCAAGCCTGTAGCCTTGGCCAGAGGCTCAAGGGTGAAGCTGGAAAAGCAGGGGCCTGGGGGTCCCCTGCCCATGCCTGTAGCCTTGGCCAGAGGCTGCAGTGAGGCAGGGATGGAGCCGGTGATCTCAGGGCCTGGGCAGGTGCAGAGCTGGCAATCAGAGGGGCAGGGGAAGAGCCTGAGATCACAGGGGTCTAGGCAGGGGTGGAGTCAGCAATGCAGAGGTCTGGGGGTCCTCTTCCCAGGCCTGGAGCCTTTGCCAGAGGCTGCCAGTGGGGCAAGGGCAGAGCTGGCAATGGCAGGGGGCAAGATCAGAGCCAGTGATCACAGAGGCCTGGGCTCTGTGAAGCTGGCGATCAGAGAGGCTTAAGGGTCCCCTGCTTAGGGCTGCATCCTCAGCTAGAGGTTACAGGCCTGGGCAGGGGTGGAGCTGAGATTGGAGGGGCAGGGGTGGAGCCAGTGATCAGAGTGAACTACAGAGGAAAAACCCTTTCTTACTGCTCATTGGCTGACCTCCCTGTATGCCACTGGTAATATTCTTAGTAATTTGGGTAATAAGAATCCAAAAAGGTGATCTAGGGTTTTTCCACCACATTCCTGGAGAGAAAAAAGGAAGGTCCATTGCTGGAGGGCTAAGAAATGTCATATCCTGCCCTAGCCAGTTTGGCTCAGGGCATAATGCCTCAGCCTGCTGACTGCAAGGTCTGGGTACAATTCCGACCAAGGGCCTGTACCTAGGTTACAGGCTCCTCCCTGGCCAGGGCCCAGGTCAGGGCATATGCAGGAGGCAACCAATCAAAGTGTTTCTCTCACTTTGTTGTTTCTCTCTGTTTTTCCCTTCTCTTCCACATTCTCTAAAAATCAATGGAAACATATTCTCAGGTGAGGATGAAAGAAAAAAGAAAGAAAGAAATGCCATATCTTATGAAAGACACATCTTGAAAATGCCTAAAGAAAATTGCCATTTTTTCATGGTGAAGGAACTGGAGTCCGTGTTGATGAAAACACCTTGGTAGCTGCAGTGACTGGCAGTGGCTGCAGCAGCAGAATGATGGGGCTGGTGGCTTCCCCTGATTAGCCTGGTTGCCTCCCACAAAGGGAGGCCAGACTGGGGCTTAGGCCTGCTCCTTAAGGGGAGCAGGGAGTGAGCCTAAGCCATCAATAGGACATCCCCTGAGGGCTCCCAGTATGTGAGAGAGGGAAGGCTGGGTTGAGGACCGCCCCCCCATCCTGTGCATGAATTTTGTGTACCGGGCACCTAGTATAAAATATGTTGGTTGATTGCATTATACTGCCAACAACACACTAACCAACTGAAAACACTTTAAAGTGGTATCAGTGATTCTGGCTAGTTTTCTATGAAGAGCAGGGGTGGTGATATCTTGCCTCAGAAAGACTGGATCTATTGGGTACCCTTAGGATATTTCCAGAAGAGCATATGTTCCGAAGATCCCTATAATCCTAAAGTGAGGAATAATGGATGTCTACATGAAACTTTTCCTCTGGGGTACATATAAATTCATTTCCCTGGACTTGGGTATTCATCACCTGTGCCTAATTTGCATTGTGAAACCCTCTACAAGAGAAATTACCCTATAGAAGAAAGATGTGAGAAAGACATGTCCTAAATGAATTGCATTTCTAGTGTTTGCCTTGTGTTAACTGAAGAAAGTAGTGCCCCCCCTCATTTCTTTGAGGCACCACAAGAAATTGGAACTTAATATTAGACCCAGGATACACTAAAGCATGAAGTAGAATACAAAAAGACCCTTACAATAATGTGATGAGAAAAGTATTTTTAAACCAAATTAACACTGTTTGAAAAATGAGGCAAACTTGATTCTGTCAAATGTGGAGCTCTCAAGAAGCAAAATGTTGAACACACAGCACAGATGTGTGCTGACAGATATTCAGAAAGAAGGGAGAACACGCTGTGGAAAAACTGACACCAATTGGTCATGTAAATCTTTGAAATAATCATAAATGAGTCCTGGCAAATTTTTCCAAAAAATGCCTTTTTGTAAAATACTTATGATTTAGCCAGGGTGTCTCAATTTTTTAAAATTGTACTGATTAGCAAGAAAGAGAGCTAGATGAAGAGAATTCAGTTTTCCTCACATAAAAAAAAAAGCATAAAAGGGAAAATCCAACCTTAGCAAATGTCTTTCCAGTGGGATCTGGAATTTGTCAGGTTTTTCGCTTTAAGGTCTCTCGAGATTGTATAAGATCTTGGAGGCTCAAAATTGATTATTTATGTAGACATCCTTATCTCTAATATGAGTTATAATAGACCATAAACATTTCAGGTACCAAGTAGAAAAAGATGTCATAAGAGGGAGAAAAGTTAAACTACTATGCTTGTTTAAATGTGGGTGGTTTGCTGTAGGAAGGCATTAGGAACTCAGGCTCATCGTCTTCTTGCTCCGTTATCCTGGCCATGTGGCTTTCATCTTGTGGTATGGCCACATTTCAGCCAGAAGAATGGAGGGCATCCCCTTTATTTTGTAATGGCATGTTCTGGAAATTAAGCATAACAATTTATCTCTGCTCCTATGTGCAAGCATTTAGTCACATAGCCACGTATAGCTGCAAGGATGACTGTGAAGTGTAATCTTTAGCTGAGCAGCCTGGGGTTTAGCTAAAACCCAGGGAGATGAGACAGAGAAAAGATATAGTACCAAGTAGATTCTCTCACTCAATTTGAGAGGAGTGCAAGCAGAAACTCCAAACTGAGATGGTGTAGACTAAATCCAAAGGGAGGAGGTGAATTGGTAGTGAGCTTTATACAGAAGAATCAATTAAGAACCAAAAGAGGTGAAAGGCTATACTAGAGTAGTGTCATATGTATTGAAGTAGTCAGTGTCATATAAATCAATTTTGAATAAATTGCCCCAAACTATATCATGAGTAACATACTTGAATTACACATGCTCTAATTAAAAGGAGGGAGAAAAAAACAAAGCAACAATTAGGACATGGCCACTCTCACGCACTCTTTTATTTAATGAAAATGCATCCTAGAGGGAGAGTGAGATGGGAGCCATGAATGTGCCCTTCCCTCAGTAGCCACAGTTGTCCTGTTCTATAGGGCTTTTGCAAGGATAAAGTTCAAATCCAAGGATATTGAGCTTTAAAGATTATTTCAGGAGTTTTACAGATTAACTTTGAGATGACTTTACAACTTAGCAGAAGTAGCAGAAGTTACTCCACTTTATAGGAGTTTGACAAACATAGATTGAGGCAAAGAGCCCTCCGGGTAGAGAGAATGGCATGAACAAATACATAGAGCAGAGGAGAATGTTGGAGCATACAGTGGACACACAGAAACTATGGGAGAAGAACTTCATGAACTGAATTTCAAGCTAAAATTTTACCCATCTGGAATCCAACCTTTCTGTACTGGTCAGAATTATTCAGACTTGGGGATCATTTCACTTTCACATACCAGACATCACAAGAGGCAGGATTGGGAGTAGGCACCAGTGACTTCCAGCTTCCTCCCTCTCTCTGGCATGAGTCCTGCTCCACATGTTGGGCTTTCCTACTTTCTTTGTGACACAGTGAACTTGAAGGTGTTGACCATGAATTCAAATCCAGATGCAGATGTAAAGTAGTTCTGTGAATTTGGGTCCTCGGGGCTCCTTTTCTCTTTTCTCAGTTAGTATAGTAGTTCCTAATATTTAAGATTGCCTTGAAGATCAAGTAAGATAAGATGATGCATTTGAGAGCACCAGAGCTTGGAAAGGAGTTGGCTCTCTCATTATCCCACACCTGTTGGTGGCCATGCCAAGGTATCTCACCTAGGCCTATCCCACCTTGCCAACAAAAACATATATAATTTTTTAAATTCCAGAACAGTATGACTAGCTGCCCTAAAGCCTGTGCACCTTTCTTTGACTCACTCTACTCTCCTGAAGTCTCATCTCATCTACTCATGGCTTTGCTCTCTGGCTGGGATATCAGAAAGCCTTGAGCATAGATCCTAGATTAGAGTCTATTTTCCCAGGTGATACATCTGCATTTTAACTGAGTCTTCTGCATCTAGATACCCATTCTAGAGAGAAAATGTGGGAACTTTGGAGGCTAAGGCAATTTGTGGAGGGAATTGAAAAGTTGTAGACACCTTCTTTTGTACCTCTCAAATCAAATTATGTTAAGAATTTGCCAAAACACTCCACCCATGGGCATGGCAGTGTGATAGAAAGATACATTGAAATTTATCAGTGTATAAGGAGGGCCTGTCTTTTAATGCTGAAAAAATTTATAGTTCGACTGTCCCCTAATCATTTTCTTCTCTGTGCATTTTGTACTTTAAAATATTTTGTCAATAATATAAAACTTACAAAGGGGAAGAGCAGTGAAGAATTAGATACAACTACTAGGGCAGCTTGTAATTGAGCTTCATGAGCTTATAGATTAATTATGCAGAAGACACCAAACTTATTTGCAGAAGACATGGTAAAAGTTTGAAGAAATGAAAGTTTAGGTCTGCTGACATGAGTAAATTTCTTTTGGAAAAAATATACCATAACAACTTAAATGGCAATCACCAATTTACCCTTCATTTCTGTGTTTTAATGCAGATCTGATTGCAAAGAAGTACATTGTCCACATTTCTAAAATTAGTCAGCCTAACAAACTGAAGTAATTGCAATCAGATACAGCACAGGATAAGGTCAGCAAGTAATCTGGGGGGAAGAGGGTGTCTGTGTACAATTTTACATTGGCCTGTGTACAAGGCCATCCCAATATGCTACAGTTTGTCCTGTCACCTCACCCTTCCCTCCTTCCTACCCACCCTGCTTTTCTTCACAAAACTCCACTGTTGGATCTAAATCATAAAACAGTTAAATAAATTGAAAAACACTTAAAAAAGAGCAACGAAACTCTGCCTCACTGGAAATAGAGACAGCAGAAAATATATAACCTGATCTCAGAGTAGGATGTGCTATACCTGTAAAGTGACAGGAAAAGTGGGGAGATTTGAAAATAACCTGTGAAGCTCTAGAAAACACAGGTCCTCCATCAGTATGTTCATGAACAAAAATGAAAATTCTACAAAATATTTTAGGATGCAAGTGTTATGCAAATGCAAACATGCTGTATTATCAGCCCCAAGCTACCTTTCCTTTCATCTTTTCACTTGCCAGCTAACTCATATGAAAACATTCAGAAACATTGATCTTGGTGTTGATTGGTCCCTTTGCAAAACTGTAAAAATAACAACCTTTAGTAGATTTGAACGCAAATATGAGTCCCTTCTGCATTTTGAGGAGTTATTGTGAAAAGAGAGTTGGTAGAGTCTAGAAAATGATCAATATTTTAGAGAGAGGACTTAGAGAACCAGAGACCACCTGAAAAGGAGGCAGTTAAGTGATCTGGTCCAAATTCTGTCCCTGTTCTCTGTGAAGTTGGAGAACATTTTCTGGTTAAGGAAACTTAACTTCTCTATTCCCATTATTTTATTATATTTAAACTATATAGGTTGGACTTAAAATGATTTCCAAATACTCTTTAGAGAGCCCTGGGGTTCATGAAACTCCTTAGGAACCATAGAAGTCTAAAGGCCAAGGTGATGGTCTGCCAAGAAGTCCTGGAAAACTTCAACCTGTTTCAGCCAGTGCACCTACATATTTATCTTACTTTTCTATGTTCCAGTCAACAGCGCTTTTGAACAACTAATTCTGTGGCAAAAATAAAAAATAAAAATTTGAGAAACTTTGAATGAAATAACTTTGTATTGGGACCACCCCCTCTTCCCATTCTGTACATCTTTAGAGGTCTTCGGGAAACATTACTAAGATCTTTGGGGACAGGAATTATAAAATTATATATTATATGCTCTAAACTTTCAAGAAACATGAGAGATTATTGCCCAAGAGAAAAGTGAATGCTGGAAAGGTTGAGATTTGCTGATGTCACATAGCCAGTTAGTGGGATTAAATTAGAGCTCAGCTCCCCTTAGTCTTGCTCACTGTGAATGTCTGATGTCACCTAGCACAGCGCTTGTATGTTCTAGGTATACAATGTGTAATCTTAAATTTTTCTTTGTTTTGAAAATTAAACCTGAAAAGAGACAGATAAAATCTGTTCCCTTGGTGACTGTGGGTCTTCCTGTGTGCATGTTCTCTTCAATGTTCTGGCATAATTTGAGTAGAACTCATTTTCTTTCTTCCTTTCTTTCTTTCTTTCTTTCTTTCTTTCTTTCTTTCTTTCTTTCTTTCTTCTTGGAAAAATTCAATGAAACCTCCTGAGTCTGAAAATATTTTTGTCATAAAATTTCAACTATAAATTCAATGCTTAAGCAGAAAGCTGTGGTAATCATAGAGCTCACCTCATTTGCTTCTCTTCTCTTAGGAACCATGGCTCTGTTTGGCCCATGTCTAAAATATTGTTGCTTCATATATTTTTGTTTAGTCTTCTAATTGTTCAAAGTGGGGTGGTGAATCCTGTCCCCATTATTAGATCTCTGTTAGAAGAACATTTTGATGTGTTTATTCACAAAACTGTTTAATATGTTATGATAAGACCATGATTAAAGAACAGGGTTCTAATTCGTATATGCATCATATGCCTATGAAACCCTTCCAGGAAACTGGTCTGATGCCTGTTGTGTACTAACAGATTCCTTGCATTATAAGTAAGAAGAAAGATCAGTTCTTTCCAGCTTAGTTGTGTTGGTAGATATTGGATACCTCAAAGAGGAAGGATTCACATATATTTACCATTAGTTCAAGTGAAATATGATGGGAAAAATTCCTTGGATATAATTTTCTATCTTCCAGATAGAAGACCAAATAATGGAAACTTTCAAAGTTCATTCAGTGTCTAGGATTCTTTATGAAATTTCAAGATGAAAGTTAATTTCATGACCCTAGTAATTAGCTCTAGATTTGATTATCATAAAAAGTTCATAAAGTTAAATAGCATCTTGTGTTTTGTGTGTATTAAGTGGTAGTATGAAACAAACCTTTTGTGATCTGAGGAATAATATTTACAATTTATATAGAGAGGACTAGTAAGAAAACATATTTAAAACATGGAAATAAGGGAAAAGGGTGCCTAAGAGTCTCCTCAATATAATACTGCTCCACCCATGAGTTATTTAAGTATGTACAAGTATGCAACTTTGTTTGACCAACTATATACTACTGTTTAGAACATAACTTCTGTGAAGTTACATGTTAATTTCTGCCTTTTGTTTAGTTTTGATGTAAATAATGTATGTCTGGCAGAAAAGATGATTTTAAAGGTTGTGGATTTATTGTCTGTAGGTCATTTTTCAGTTTTGTCTCGAACTGAACAAACTCATAACAACTTATCTTTTCAGGGGGACATGTAACTTCTCCTTCTGCTCCTCAAATGCTCTTGGGATAAGTTGAACCATTCTGCTAGCTCTGTCATGAATTAGGTAAATTAACTCTGACATACGCCCACTCTACGTCAGTATCAAATTTTTAGCATTTTGAGTATACTTTGGCATGTCAGAAACATTGAAATCATACTGTTCTCTCTGTAAAATCATTACATATTTATCATGGTAACAGTAACCCATGTGTCATAGATTGAATTGTGCCCCTTCAATATTCATGTATTGAAGTCTTAATTCCAGTTTTTTTTTCAGAATGTAAATGTATTCAGAGACAGTGCTATTGCAGAAGTGATTAATTAAGATGAGGTCATTAAGGTTGGTTCTAGTCCAATATGACTAGTGTCCTTATTAAAGGGATAAATCTGGCCATACATGAATGAGAGAGAGAGAGAGAGAGAGAGAGAGAGAGAGAGAGAGAGAGAGAAAAGAAGAA